>JAAMPD010000105.1:137969-171347 GCA_025266255.1 Trissolcus basalis
ATCTATCTATAGCTGTGCGTATATTCTCAGGAGGAGACGAACTGAAAAAGGAAACGCGATTCGCAAATCAGAAAAGTATCGAAAGGTAGATGAAAGAGGTCAAGTTGGTACCAAAGGATGCAATTCAACTTCCATCTCGTTACTGTCGTAAGATCGAAATTCTTTGTCAACTCGTCTTACTTGTATTGACGCTTGGAAAACTTTTTGAATTCATTTAATTTAAAGTCTAAGAAGGCAGAATTGAATTGCTTCCAATCCGTGTTAATGCCGCACGCTCTCAGAAGCGCTAATATATACACACGATGGTTTTAACGTTGAACACACGATCGCGCGAATATTTTAGTTTTTCATCAAATAATGTATAAAAAAGTACACGCTTGATTTATTCGGCCTTTTATTCGCCTTCCATTCTTATATTACATTTTTGTCCGATGTGTACGGGAATTCGTGAACTTCAGAAATTCAAATTCATTTGAGTGCAACATTTGTGTATATTTCTGTGGCGAATCTCAATGGCCACGGTTGAAAGAATACGAGATGCATACACTTAACTGGTTATTGCGATTCAGAATAGATTTATTGTTACAATCTGATGAATTGTCGGGCAGAAGTTTTTCTTTAATAAAAATCGTCCTGAAAAGCTCTTTGTCAAGATGATTTTGATTAAATCGTCCAAGTAAGCTTAGTGTTAATGCTGGCTTAAAATGTTAAATAGCTCCGGATAAAAAAATCCTTACCATAACTTGGATTAAAACAACTTTGACGGAATCTTTTCAAGATTATAGAAGATGAATTATGAAAAGATAAAAAATTTTTTTTTTTTTCAAATGAATTGATACTTGCATTCGTTACGATATGGAGATTACCATATTTCAAATGAAAAATGAGTAAAAACAGAAGGAGCAATTAGTACTTTTATGAGCGTATTTTATTTGTTTTTTCTTGCGCTCAATGAAGTTGATCTATTTTCATCGATCGATTCATCAAAATAGAACAGAATGCCATTATCTTTCTACTAATCAGATTAGTGTCCTTTTGAAGGCACAATTTTTGCATAAATGATTTTCTAGCCTCGGTTGGAATACCCTCTCTTCTCTACAGTAGAAGAATGAATAAATCGCTGAGCGCTGAACGATTTACATACCCTTTTCTTCAGCCTCTCCATCCTGTAACTTTCACAGCAGCACTTGCAACTAAACCAATTTGCTTGCCAGCCGATCCTGACTACATCAGACACAGATATTAACGAATACGACCAAATTGTTCTCATTTTGTAACATACTTCCTCTACTCAATTTAAAAGTAAATTTTTCATCAGGATCTTATTTAAATGCAAAAAACTCTTGTCACCGTATCTTAAATTGAAAACGCTACAGAATGTGTAAAATTAATGCGAAACATCTATTTTATTTTTCCTCGCATCAGCAGTAAACAGTTCACTGATAAATTTGACTCTTAAAGTTAGATCCTAAACTTTTGTTGAACTTCAGCTTGTGTTAAAAACTCGCTATATAACAATGTCGGGAAATTAAAAAAAAAATATAATAAGCGAATGGAAAAAAGTGAACCGGAAGTTAACAATGAAAAATAAATGAAATTCGATGTAATAGAAAAATTCCATTTAAAGTTTTTGGAATTTTTTTTATTGTTAATTTGTGAAAAAAACAAAACAATTTTTTTTTATTAAACAATGAAAATTTCAGTAGAACTGCTTCCTTTATGGTTTAAATTGTTTAACCAATAGTTCATTTTTTTTCAAGTGTTCAAAGCGCGGCAGAACGTTGTATTGAAGTTTTTTACGCTCGCATATATTTTAGAGATTTGGTCATATCAATCAATTGCAATCGCATCAGCTTTTTTGTTCGTTTTTCCGCACCACGCTTCGGCATATGAATACAAAGTATTTCGCTAAGCGACATCGGAATTCAGCAATCGTCGCGCCGTCGATGAACGTGAACTATAATCTCTATCGTAATCTCGGCATCAAATTTTCCCTACCGATGAGGGGTTGTGCAATTTTTCTTCCAAATTAGTCGGAATTTATGGTTATTCTGGCGCCAAAAATTTGTTACAGTATTAGTTTTTGCATAAAAGCTACGAAATAAATCTGTCTCAACTTCTTCATCGAAAATGAACGTTTTAATCATATATTTTATAATTAATTTGACGCTTAGCAAAAATGAGTTCAATAGTTCAGGATGTGCCATTCAAGATAATAATTCATGTGTATAAAATTTTTATAAAATGATTTGGGCTCGAAAATTAGTGACTAATACGCAAAAAAAGGAAGATGATAAAATTTAATTATGAAAATATGTGAAAGCGTGTAAAAATAGGAGACAAAAATTTTGCGCACATTATTCTTTCTCCCAATTAACCACAATTCTACTATTCTCTTTTTTGTTTTTTCTTTGTAAGCAGAGTACGAGCAGTGTATGTGCGTGTTCCTTCTTTCCACTTCAATTTCCAGTGAGCATAGCATCGTACTTGGGAATGAAAAGCTCGTCACGTGTCACGCGGGAAATCAAGAAGCCTGGTAAAAACATCAAAGGTGTACCAACGAAAAATGAAAAAGTTTCACGCCAACTAGTTGGTCTCAGTAAATTAGGTCGCCTGGCAAGAAATTAACGACTTCGTGCCTCTTTTGTTGTAAACTGCAACTCACAAAATTGTAAGCGGACACATTTAAATCGTTCCAAGAAAACGACCTATTATGAACTAAAGATGAATTTTCGGCCTACAGGAAGATGAGTTCCACTTTTCCGTCCCCGGATATACATTTTTTTTCTCGCTGTTTAATTAATCTGAATCTTCTCACTTGAATGTCGTAGTTTCATGAGGATTTTTTTCGGTAATGTCAGTTTTGTCGTTTTTCTCCCTTCATTTTTGTCGAATGTTTCAAGAAAAAGTAAAGTGGGTGGTTTGTGAAATCCACTTCTGCAAACTCTCGTTATTCGTCTTCCATCTTGTGTGAATCTTTTTAATGACTGTTGAAAAGAAATTCCTTGAAATGCAAGTCTTGCTACAGTGATGCTCAAAATTGAAATTATTTTGAGCATTTTTAAGGAACGACGTCGAGTTGAAAACGGAATATGAATGATTCTCAATTCCTAGTTTGCTAAAAACTTAGGAACGCAAAAGAAAACAACGTATTTGATTTAATTTGAAACCCACTCCCGGAGTCCTTTGTAAATTGAATGCTCAGTTGCAATTAATCGTTTTGTTCCACGACTTTTACTTTGAGGGTATTTTTCCGCAAACACAAGTTTTGAAAATACAAATTTGCAGACCGCACTCTCCTCTCGAGTGAACTTTACAATAACGATCAAGTGCCAATGCTCAGATGTTCTTAGTGTGCAAGTTATTCGCCCGTATTTCTTCCACGCCTTTTCCACAACCTTTGTTCTAATTCCATCTTCTTTTTCATTTTGCTTTTTTTCCGCCAGAAACAAAAACAAACGAAACACATGTTTTCTTGAAATTTATTGTAGATAATACTTGTGAAAATTGGTTTGTTTTATTACCAGCGGCTATTATCTCTGACAAAATTGTACTCAGACCAACCGGAGCTCAGTTATAAGGTTGGATTTTTTTCATGTACAGGAATTATTTCCGCCGACATGCAACTCGTTCGTTTTTCGTTTATCCCAAAGTAATATCATTTAATGCTCATCCTGTAAAAGTAATAATTAATATCATAATTAATTATTCATTAGCACAATACTCCATTATCACCTATGATTCAATTAATCATTTTTCATTACGAAGTATTGCAGCATAACATAATACCGAACAATTACACTGTGGTTGCATTAATATGAAAATGCTAATCAATTTTCATAAAATATTTGTTATACATCACAAATTAATTATACTCAAATGACATTAAAAGAGCTTTTGAATAATGATCGAGTTTCACAATTGCCATCAAACTGTCATTTGAATCAAACATTTAGCAATAACAAATATATAAGAAAATGAGAAACGGGAACAAATTTGGTGGGATAATTCGTACTCAGAAATTTATTTGAAACTAAAACTTTTATTCGTACGATTGAGGACAGTGTTTTGCAAGCACGTTGAAAATTTATGAACGCAGTTACAAGTTAAACTGTACATCATCTGTATTATAAAACAAACGACCGGCAATATTTTTACATTGTTTTTTTTGTCTCCTCCCAAGTACAAAAGTGTCATATATTTTTCATTTTGTGATTAGTTTATTTAAAATATTTTACCCAAGAAAAACAATCGTGCAACGCTGTGATGATACTATATCTTTGACTCTGAAAACATTATCTAAAAAACTGTCGCAAAATCTGACTGGTACATCTCCTACAAACGAAACTAATATTCCCCGGTAATTTGTGTTCACTTTGATCTGACTTCAAAAGCTGTAAAATAGACATTTGAGTCTATGTAGCGCGTGAAATATTGTACAAAATAGTATGTTCAATATTTCCGCTTTTACCAAAGTCATGTCACAATTGTTATGATTCTGATTGTTTCGTTATTCCGCCGCGTTCATTTACTTTATCCAGTCATTTAACATTTTCAGAACAGATACAAAGGTTACAAAAAATGAAATGTCCTTTCATTAGCATGTATAGTTGAACGTGATTATCTTACGTTACATTGGCAAACTTGAAATGACAAAATTCGTTTAAAGATGCTAAAAGAAACTTTTTTAGTATTCGATTCAAACGAACATGGTGTAATTCAGGTAAGCAGGCGCACGAAGGGCAGATATCTCTTTAACAACTCGTTGAATCCGGGACGGATTTGGGCGTGATAACTTTGCAATGTCGCAGCAACTGAATCTCGGCTCGAGAATTTCGTCGTGCACAATTCACAACTGAAATTACATTCACACTTGAGTCTCTCTCCCGTAAAATGTAAACGGGGAACATGTATTAGAAAATGTACATCGCGTTCCAATGGCGCCCAAGCTTTTAATCCAATTTCTTTTCTCTTCGGTTTCCGAAAATCTCATTATGCGCCGGATTCAAAGCGAACTAAGTTTTCATTTCATCGCAGAATAAATAGATATAGTAGAAAGTCGTGAGTATTCGGCGCTTCCGGAGACGTTTCGAGCGAATAAATTTTTCAGGGCTTCGCAAAGCTAATTAACCGTAGCCTGGCACACGTGGCTGCTATGTGTCTTGACTTCGCTTTGATACATACCTGAAATAATTGAATCATCCGACTTGCAATTCCGTTTAATAACACCCACTAAGGAATTCACGTTTTGCTTTCACTCACTGTCGCTGCTCGAGTTGACCAAAGTTTTCATTCATTAAGATTTTCGTCACGTCATGTTCCTAAAGCGAATCAACCCACTCAACATCCCACACAATAGTCAAATTTTTTTATTTCGCATAATAAAAAAGTTAAATTCATTTGCAGTTAAATTTTTTTCCAAATGAATGGAATTGTAAATATGTTTTTAATGGAAATAAAAGTTTTATACCCATCCTTTTAGTTGGTATCCTTTACAGCAACAGTTGACCCAAGCTTTCATTCATTATATATTTTCATCACGTTCCTAAAGCGAATCAACCCACTCAACATTGCTACAATAGTCAAATTTTTAAATTTCACACAAAAGTGAAATTCTTTTGATGTCAATCTTTTTCCAAATGAATAGACCACAGTCAATTCTTTCGTTTCATTCAAAATATGATTTTCATGAAAATAAAATTTTCATACACATCTTTTTAGTTGGGATCTTTTGCAGCAAACCTCGAAAAATAGCGACATTGATCTGGGTCGACGCTGCATAATGTGCAAGTATCAGGTCGAAAATCGTAGTGATACCTATCCGTCACATAACCCCATCCGCTGTGTCGATTTCCAATAACAGAAGCACTCAGATATTATTTCGATTCTGTATTTCCAAGAGTTAACACTACAGTAAGGTACACTAGCATTTTGTTCACATCATGCGAGGTACAAAACTGCTGATTTTCAGATCCAGGGGCTTACATGAACATGTGCATTTTGATATTTATTCACACGCCAAAATGTTCATTGTCTGTCTGCGCCAATTGATTTTATGTACAATAAAATGATTTCGTTACAAATAATCGGTTACACCCACAGAGAACAATTTATTTAAATCTAATAAATATTATTTGGATATAAACCTAATAAATATTTATTATAGGTTCATATCCCAATAATATTTATTCAAGTCAACTTAAATTTATTAAATTGAAATAATTTTTTTTCTCAGTTATTTTTTCCAAATGCACGTTAAATTGGTAATGAAATTTTGTAGGTTTCATCAAATCTCTCTTGCTCAAGTCTTATTTTGTAACTACTTTAAAATTATTTAGAATGGCGAGTAAGTTTCTTAAAAAGTATTAAGACATTGAAGACAACTTTGGCGCAGTGAAAAATTAGATTCTCGCCTTAAGCAGCGGCGGATCCGATGCTCAGTTCAATGAAACTTTTTTATTTTTTCACCACAGTAAAATCTTTCAGAAATTAAAACTTGATTAAAAGATTGTTAAGCAATTTATAAAATTAGGAATTTATGGACGGTTTTAACGCGGATTGATAGGTCTCGAAGTTTTTTTTGCGAATACCCTCGAACGGTCAGTTGAAATAAAACTCGAACAAACGGAGTGTTGGAAACTGATTGATATTAAGGAGGGGAAGAAATCAGAACGGGATAAAATGTTCTATATATATACGAACGGAAGAGCATCTGACCAAGCAAATGCCTCAAGCGTGATGCAGACTCATCCCATATCTGGTCATCCGCTATTAAACACGTTTCCGGTTGCTTCGGCATCAGAATGGATTTATGTATTCGAAATCCCGTCATACTCATGCCACACACGTATGTGCTTTACGAGTCGTACCTTCGTCTTATAACTTTTTTTTGTTATAAAATGGTGCGCGACATCTCTAACATTGAATACCGGCTATTTATCGCGACGATCGAATTTTCGCGTGCACGTAATGCGCAATAATTTTCGTTACATCCTCAGGGACCGTTAAATTTATCATCAATATTTAATCAAGCGTAAGAAAAAAAAATGTATAATCCAGTCACGCGACGAGAATCGCTTTCGTCAGATGCTCGCATATTCATGCACATTCTTGAACTCTCGCTTATTCCTTGATTCTGTTCTCGGTATATAGATTCTCTCGCAGGGGTTATGAGTAATAACAATGATTCTGTGATCCAACGTTAAACGCAAACTTCAACAAACGAGATAATGCCAACGCATAAGAACAGTAAGATAACATTGCTACGTGCACCTTACGAATAATTCCCATTTCATATTAGTAATACTTAGCTGAGATCAGCGATTCAATTCCATGTCAGAGTTCCAATTCTGCAACCGATTTTGGAGGATTGAAAAAAAAAGTGTATCAGATTAACTGAATAATCAATATAGTAATATTAGACACACACAATTGAAACACACGATCGATTCAATTTTATTATCTGTTTTTTTATTCATACAGTTCACATTTTTCGATTAGCTAGTTAATTTTTCAAAACCAGCGGATGAGATTCTTTTGCAAGTATAAAATATTCATCGTTTAATATACTTCAACAAATTGTGCCCCCAAAAATTGTTCCAAAATGGTTGCAATTGCAGATTCAACGTTTGCAAAATTGCAAATTGTTTCAGGGCAGATTTGGTTGATTCATCGGAATGGCTATTCCACAAAACTCTAATCCGACGAATTATATCACACATTAAAGGGCCCTGGCGAAATTGCATTTTCGACGCTCTCCAAAAAACTTTTTCGATTAATAACGAATGAAAATACAACACACTCTCGGGCAGTTTGATGTTATTAATATGCGCACGCATGGAGGACATTTTTCATGTGAAAGGAGGGACCGCTGATTACGATGCCGAGAGGATGCTTATACGTAGTCGCAAATACGTGTGATTCGGGAGGTATTGAAACTTTGTTACAGTTCGTTTGCTAACTTTTCAATCGTTTTTAGATAATAAGACGGACAGTCGCGGGACTCTGCCCTGCAAATTTTACGTGACAGGCCCATAAAATAAGCTGACAAATTACCAAAGTTAACAGACCTGGTGGCATTGCCAACCAAAATTCGCCGGCTTCAAATTAAGCTGAAAACTCGTGTACCAGTTGAACGTGAGCGAAATTATTGTCGGTATAGCGCAGCCGAAGTTTAATTTTTTTTCTCTCTCCCCCTATTGAGGTCAATGATTTTCAACCGAATGAGATGAATAATGGCGAAAAAATCATCGGATCGAGATGAAAGGCATTGTCGAATAAAATATCCGGATGTGAAAATTTGACTTAGCTCAAATATTATTACTTTCCTCTAACATCAAAGTTACATATGCGCGTACCAAATTTCATACGTCCAGTGCACACATCACATGAAAATGTTGGATTACAAGATTTGCCAACGCGATGGCCAAGTTAAATAAAAGCTTTTTAATAAAAAGTAACAAGTTTCACTAATGTCGCCAGTCGGAAACAATTTGAATCCATTACCGGATGATTAATATTCATGAAATTCGTTGCATATTCGTTTCTTTTAACCTGGGTAAATTCGTAGACATCTCTCAAGAGATCGTGCTCTCGTCGTAGATGAATTCGGGTAATCTTGGATGTGCTTGTAGCACGGTATCATGAAAAATGTCTGCACGTGACAAGTATCGGAAAACATTGAATACCAACCTGAAACATCTTGGCATTCCGTATGACAAATTAAAAAGCAAAAGGACCCATACTTTAGAAAATGTAATATTCAAACGGGGTATAACCAAAAGTGGAGAGTTAAATAATACTACGCACCAAGCTTGTTACAAAGTTTGACAGTTCTGCTATCAAGATTGCTGTTAAATTAAATCCAGTGGTATGTTGGACATTTT
Organism: Trissolcus basalis; assembly: GCA_025266255.1. Classification (NCBI taxonomy): domain Eukaryota; kingdom Metazoa; phylum Arthropoda; class Insecta; order Hymenoptera; family Scelionidae; genus Trissolcus; species Trissolcus basalis. The sequence goes on from JAAMPD010000105.1 coordinate 146,855, forward strand.
AATTTTATTCCAGTCAGATAAAATTTTATAAATCTTTTTAGATTTTTACATCACAGATTTAAAATAATGAAATGAAAACAAAAAAATGTTTGATGATAAAAATAGTTGAACCAGTTACAGTACCATGATTATATCAGACATTTTAATTTTACTCCTTTCAGAAAAGATTTTTTTGATCTTTTTTGATTTTCGAATTTTTCATGTTAGAAAATGAAAGAGAAAAGTTTGATGTTAATAAAAAGTTTTAAAAGTGACAGTTACATGAGTATATCAGACACTTTAATTTTATTCCATTCAGAAAAGATTTTACGGGTCTTTTTGATTTTAAAATTTTTTATTTCAAAAAATGAAATGAAAAAGTTCAATGGTGAAGCAAGTTTCAAATATAGTTATAGTTAAATGATTGTACCTGACATTTGAATTTTATTTCATTCATCTTAAAAGTCGTAGATATTTTTGATTTAGAAATGTTGAATGTTAGAAAATGAGAACAAAGTTTGATAAAATTATATAAAGTTTGAACCAGAAGCAATAGCGTCATTCATGAGAAGTGTATAAAGCATATTCAGTTCATGATGACATACACAGTAACGGCGATGACCGCAACAATGGTTTGTTAACGCTACAAGGGCTGTCGCGTACGACTATGCTTTTAATTATCCGCGCCACGCCTTTCGCTAGTAAATAATTTAAAATACTCTCATGGCAAATTTTGGCACACAGTGCCCAGCTCTCTTGTACGATTTTTTTAATGAAGCAGCTTAATTTCACACGTAGCGCGCAATTCAAAACTTTGTCAGATATTCCTCGCGGAGGACAAATTGTCTTTAACCCATATTCTAATTCTAAAATGGAATTCCATTCATTTCAATTTCTTCATTATAATTAAATATTTGTATTATCCGTTCGAAAATTTTGAGACGCATCAAAGTGTCAATTTGAGTGTGTAATTACTAAATGATACATAATTTGTAACAGCATTAAAGCGACAAACTTTCTTAGTTGAGTGTAACATTTTTTCGCAGCTAACTTGTAAATTTAAATGAGTTACTGGCAAATTAATGCCTCGCAAAGTTAGTTCCAAAGTTGGGGCAAGTTTTTTATGATTGAATTTACGGGGGAATTCAAATTTCTTGGGCTCGACATTTTTCATGGTCGATTTGACATAATTTTTCAAATCCTAAATCACTGTTTTTCGATTCTCTGACATTCTTTAGAATCTTGATTTACGGATAAATTTGAACCTATTCTCTACGCGATTTACACTGCATAATATCGGCATTTATATCTATCACGATTCATCCTTTTTGAAACGGTTCGACGTGAAAAGTCTATACCTTTCGGTTCGAAACCTACGGGTCGATAAGTTTAAGAGATGAGTAGCACGTATTCTTCCGGGATGGTATTTCGCAAAGCAATTCTTTTGCCCTGTCGAACAAAATTAATTAAAACTGACGTTGGACTTGACACCGATGTTCATGCACAGGTTGTCATGACTTTCCAAATCACACCTGTTGATCTCATTAACGAATCTTGCAGCATCACTTAAGGGGATCGTTTGCAAAATTAATATCTAAAATCGTTCGAGAACGGATACTTTTGCACAAGTTCGAAATGTTCATTTTATGACTGCTTTTATTTGAAAAAAAAAAAAAAAATGATTTCATTCGAGCAGAATGACACGAAGGGGAATGAAAACTGTCGCTATTAAAATTAAAATTGGCAAAAAAAAAACAGCAAAAAAACAAAATTTATATCGAAATTAAACGAAGTTAAAATTTCTCTTTGAATTGATGTTACATGTATCAGTTTTTGAAATTTATGAAATGTGATGCGTTTTACGTTTTATATGTCTCCACTAAAAATGTTTCAATTTTATTTGTGTCATTTGTCATTTTCAAGCTACGAAAAATAGTTTCTCTCAAAATCTTTCTCGCAAGCGTTTTGTGATAGTATATAAGAGTCACTTGACTCATTGATATATGACGGATAATTTAAATTAAATAATTTTATATTTCAGATAATGACATTCTTTCAGGGTAAAAATGTCGTGAAATTCGGGTCGTAAATAAAAAAATTTGCACATGGTGTACAAAGTGCCTGAAAACCAAGGACCAACCCGTATCGGCTTACTCATTGTTACATTATAACACCCGCTGATCTCCCAAAGTTGGAACGACGGACAAGATCTCTATTTACGGTTGCCGCAACTTTAAATCTATAAGCCATTTTGCTGGGGTTCGCGAGTCTTACTGGTCCCGCAGAACTGACTAGCTATACCATACTTTCTTCAAATCAATAAATAGGATATGAAGAGCAGGGTTCACGAAAAACATGTAAACTCTGGAAAAAGTATATAAATTGAATCAACGAGTCGAACGTAACTGCGACGTTATACTTTTTTTCTAATTCAAGGAATATAAGAATTTCAAGAAATATAAATAACTTTTCCGTCTGTAGCTTTAAAGATTGGTATACGAGAATGACCTAAAACGTTTTGTTAAACGTTAATAGTCTCAAACGTACGAGAGGTTTTTCTTTCTGTACGCTACGAGCTTTCAATTGTTTAAACACCTTTTAGTATATTTTTCATGCATGCGCGACAATCAAAACTTGTTCATGCAGGGAAAATGATTTTCTCACGCAGTATTCTGCACATGATGTTCTGCTTATGTAAATAACTCTTCGTCACAAAAGCTTCTATTTATAGTTCGCTAACAGCTCCGTTCAGCAATTTCTTTCGCAGTCCTCTCTTGTTCGCGCTTTAAACTTGTTTATGTCTATTGCAATAAACTCGAGGCGATGGAAATGTTTGCCGAATCTTTCTCAATTTGTTCTTGAGAATGCATTGAACTTTCTTGACAACCAATTTTCTCATAATTATTTGAAAATACCTTATTGGTATTGAATTAAAAGAAGAAAAAGCTCTCGATGTTCTCACTGTGTTCTCTCCCGGCCGAAAATTGGTCGCATCGAAACGAAAAAAGTTGCACAATGGGCACACAATATCTTGCTCAAAGGAAAAAAAAGCGCACAGTTTGCTTTCAGGAATATCGGTTACCAACTTTGGACCAGTATATATATCGAAAATTTATATTCTGCAATTCGCTACTATCTTTTTCCCATTTGTACAGAGAAAATGTATAACTTACAAACAAAAATTTTTTTTTTTTTTCGCAACTTGGTGTAACAGTTTTTCTACCAATTGCTTCAATTTTTATTTCCGGCTGACTAAATTCGATAGACACCATTGAACAGGAACAAAAAACCTTGAAAAAAAGTAATAAAATAGAACAAACAAGTACAATTACGACAAAACAAAATTGTGTAAGTTTTTTGCGGGGCAAGGAGAGGGGTGAATATTAGTTTTCATTTTATGATTTTTTGAAATCTTTATGTGGAGCAATTCTCACTGAGGTATGAATAATATAGTGGCACGTAGAAGCGTTTAAAAAAGAATGTTGCGATTTTTGATAGGTATAAATTTCCTTTCAGACAACAAAATAACGTGCGTTGTGGGTTTTTCGTATAGTGATAACATAGTGCCCGTCAAAATTCCTTTTCGCAACAGCGCATCAGCGTAAAAATTGCACGTCAAGAAAAGTCAATTTCGTCCGCATGGCATGAGAACGAAAATATCAAATAGTCTGTTAAATCGCGCGCAGCTTTCCAGGTTGTATTTGGCAATCAATTTGGATACTTTATTAAACCAAGATCGATCATGGTTCGAAGAAACTTCAGTCCTCCGTCTTTTATTTTATGACTTGTTTGTTTTCTCTAAATAAACATCCTTTTTTTCCTGTACGTTTAAACGAATAGTCAATTTGTATTCCAATTTTAACAGCCTTCATATTTGAACACAAAATATAAGTCTTTTGCATATTTAAGTACATGATTAAATATTCGAGTCTTGTATATGCAAGAACTTTAATCATTATTACATGAACGATAACTACTTGAACAAAACGGCTAATTAAAAAAAATATAGTCCATTTTCATAACTTCCATTTAACGATTGAACAGAGCAAAAAGTTTCTAATTGTTTATCAAAAAGTTGGACGCAATTTTAATTCGTTTTACATCATTATTACAATATTTTTTGTACGAACAATATTTATCAATTATATGTTAAATAAATTCAATTTAATTTAATAATTATTAAAAAAAAAAAAAACGACGAATTCGTGGAAAAATTTTTTCTCTGTTAATTATTTCATTAGAGAGGTATTTAAATTGAACAAAAAGTTGGATGAAATGTTTTTAATAAAGTTGTAAACTCCTTGAAGTCCTTAAAAAAAATATTTGTTTGAGTTTGATAATTCAAAATTTATCAAAAGAAGCTCCTCGGGTTTCAATATAAATTTGTGAAATTAACAGGATCGTCGCGGTAATTAGCATGAACCGACAATGTATCAAGTTATTCGAAATGAGTTGGGACATTCACAATATTTTACTAATTGATTGTATCCATTTGAATGCACTTGAAACAATTTAACTACTCTGCTGACACAAAATTCACTCGAAAATTTTTAATATATATAATATTATACTCCCACGTACATATGATTGAATAGAAAGCAGTCAAAATCTGTTGGAAAATATTTTTCTCCAATTGGATAATTGAATTTGTTTTGTCGATTGTCAACATCGTACAAAATACCAAACTTTTTTATATCACTGAAAGTGTAACAAATTAATTTTTCGTCCCAACGTTTATTGGATCGTATCCCGACAAACTATATCTAGTTGAGTATAGAAAATGATTCCCACTTAAGTGGCCGACATCTGTGACACTTTTAATCAACGTCGAAGCCTCTTTCATTACACCGATAAAAAAAAATCTTAATGAGTCCAAATGCAAGGAATTAATCAAGTAAAAATTAATGTCGTAGCGCATGCTCTGCTAATAATGGATTTTTCTCTTTGTTCGCTTAGCTTCGCACCTAAAGGAGACTTAAGTGAGTCATTTTCCTTTATGAAATAATGCCTTGCACTCGGTGCAAAAAGAAGATGGATGAACAATATTTCTAACCTTTGTTCTCATAAGTGAAAAGTGCACGGCCGACATTACTTGACTGTCGCAACTTTTTTACAATTTTTTTTTAAATTTCTGTACCAGACTTTATACAATTTAAACCTCATGATCTTATTTCTTTGGCAAAGAAATTCTTTGTAGCCCGACAAAAAAAATTCAATTCCTTTATCTTAAATAACCGTTATATAATGTTGAAGTACATTGTATATTGAACATAATCGAATCACGAGAAAATAATAATGTGATCGAAAGTCTATGAAATTCCTTCACGTAGCCCAAAAATCTCAAGTAGTACAAGTCAATATTAAGCGCGCCCTATCAGGAAACTCACTTTGTTCATACTGCTTGAAACGGATCGACGTCAATTCTTATTTCAAATCTTGACAAAATTCATGATTGGATGAACAATTTTTATCAAATTGTGAATTCACAAACGATTCCGATCTGGTAATTTGAACGCAACGGGTTTTCCTTTCGCGAACAATTCAAAACCTACTTACAATCCAATTTCAAAACTTATTTATGCAAAGTGACTTAGCGCCGCTTACTTTTTATCGAATAACAATAACAACGAATTTATAAATTAAATGGTCCCAAGATTTTCCCTCAATGGCAATATGTACTCCCCCGCACCACACTGTCCCGTTACGTTGAGATTATTCCTAGTAAGATAAATCTTCGCGTTTTTATAGCATAGTCGGTATTCTGATATCTAGTGAGAATATTTTTATCTACGTTAAGCGATTCTGCAGAATGATTTAGAGACCGTAAAATCATTCTTTTATCAAAAAAAAACCACACCGTTCGACGGAAGTTGCGTTCGTAAACCTGCGCAAATTGCTAATAGAGCAAAAAAATCGATCGATATCTTGCAAATTCGCGTGATTGAAGGAAGTACTTTTTTTTTATTTTATTAGCATCTTATGACTTGACGGGTCACTGCAGTCTCTTGATTTCACGCCTCAAAAGACGTCATCTTTATTGGAAAAAATGATCCGACGCGAATTTTACAAGTTAATAACCAAGTCGAGGATCTTGTCAAATTTATAACGTCACTTTTGGAAAGATACCAAAACTCCATTTCTACATCACCGTCAAAACAAACATCATGAATTGAAGCACTTGTTGTAAACGTTTTGTAAACTCTTCCAAACAACTTATCAAACTAAGACAATAATGTCTTAATTTGAAATAGTCAAGTACTTCAAACTGAGACATTTTAAAAACATTTTCCCAATAATTTAAGACACTTTTTAATATGTTGGATTGATCCAACTTTCTTTACAGTTTTCAAGTTTTTTATTTCGATTTCAGAAAATTGCTAAGAAAATTGTATTCTCGTACAGAGGATTGAAAATTTTGTGTTCGAATGATGCGAGATTACTTCTGCAGTGACTTATGACGTTTGTTGGTAGTACGAAATGAATGGAACCGCATGTATTTTCGAGCACCTGATCAAAGCGCGAATGCATTGCTCTGGGAAAAAGTCAACGGTACAATTTGCTTGCAGCAAAGAGCCGACCGTAAATATTGATCACACAATTGAAAAGCTAGACAATGCATTGAAGACGATGAGAGGTTACGAAATTGCACGCCGATTGGCCGCAATCTTTGCTGGCTCGTACAAAAGACCAGACAAACTGTGAGCACGGAAAATATGTGTCATAAACAAGCGACTTCACAGGCAATATTCTCACATTTATTTCACTAACAATAACATGACGTTTTGGTGCAAACTTTCGGCGCTTCATTCAAAAAAGTTTTTCAAGAGAAGTACACTGGCCCCGTTTTGCGAATACATGTCGCCTGAACGGAAATAATGAATTCGTTCAATTACCTGTAATCATATTGATTTTCGCGGAACAAAGTTAAAGAAAACAACGACGAAACAAAAACCAAACGGGAATTAGAGTGTTTTAATTAATAATACAATAACCGCACATTTCGTTGAACTGCAAATGAATTCCGTAAATAATGGCGAAAGTAAACGGATGAAATGAAACATACCTCATACACGTCACCGGTAAAAATACAATGAAAATAAAAGTTTGCAAGTGTGAAATAGCGCTGGGGCTGTGCCACGCGCGCCATCGTGAATTTTTTCCTATATTCTGCCGGCGATGCAAATGACCGCGAGCTTTTCATTGACGCGGCGTGTCATACAGTATACGCGGCAGCCAAAATATATGGATTTAATAATTTTATCAATCGCTGATGAACAAGTACGTGCTGAAATATTCTTAACGCTCTCTGCTCTTTTGTTTTTCGCAGATGCGAGGTGTTTGTCCAGCTCATTAATGATGCGTTTTGTTTATTATTTTTTATTCCGTTTATATTTTTTTTGTCGTTCAAATTCAGTCAGCTAAAATTTCGCACTGTACGTTAACGAGAATTTTATCGATGAACCCAATTGACGTTTCATTTATATAGACAAACGTGTACGTTGGATGGGCCGCCGTCGGCAGTTTTATCAGAGGTTAATTATCCTTTTTCATCTCTCTTCTATATAATTTTCTATCTCATAAAATAATAAAAAGCGTGAAATAATAATTCAAACAATCGCGCACAATCAGTTCTATTTCCTCTCGCGGTACTGAAAAAAAAAATCTTGAAAAATAAATCTTGAAAAAATAAATTCCAGGAGAAAAGCCGTTTCATTATTTGTGAAATATTCTCCATCTTATCTAATGAGATATAATTTCAAACATTACATGTTTTCATTATGTAAATACTTTTTTTTTCGTTACGCGTATCTCTCTCAAATTATAATTCATCATGAATATTCGTTTTCATTTTAACGTTGAAGAGGGATGCGTTTTTCAAATTCTCTATTTTATAACTGAAAAATTCAACAACCTTGTTAATTAGTGGAAACGCTCTGATTTATACATTAAAATCTTACACAATGAAAATAACAAACAAGCTTGATTTATCAAGCTTCATTTGTATACTCAAAGTAAACTCTCATTTATAATCAATTTCATTGAATTTCATAAAATAAATTCACTTTTATTCATAAAAATAACAATTAAATCAATTTGAATGTTCAGCTGTAAGATTTTTTTTTTCATCCCCCTAAAAAAAGTAAATAAAATTGAAATAAAATTTAAATTGGATTTCATTGAAAACCTTCGAAAGACTGCAATAGTTTTCATTTCACGCTGAAACTAAATAGTCTTCAACTTTAAATGAAATGAAATATTCTATGATTGGAGTGCTGAATATATTCACGTGAAATTCATCCGTTCGTTTTGAACAAGTAATCGGGAAATTAACCTTACCACGCCCTTAATCTCAGCCGGAAATAAATTACTCAATCCATTCTTGCGGGGTAAGAACATTAAAAAAAGCGGTTTGCCGCAAACATCAAAAGAGCTAAATAGCAAGTTGAATCGTTAGATACAGCTTTGAGCTCGTCGAACGCAAAATCCCTTAAACGAATTTGTACGTCTCTGGTGCGTAATCCCCGGTGTGAAGAACAAAATCGCCCGGTGTTGAGGAATAATTCAAACGCGATCGACCATGCGGACGCGGGATGATTCCGTCGAATTGCAGTTGTGTAAATGCATCAGCCTTTGTTGTGGGGCCACTTAATAAAAATGCACGAGCCAAGAGGGATGGTCTTTGTAAGGCGTTGCGCGCCTGTTATTTGCAACCGCAAAAGGTCTGCTCGCAGACCATTATCATGAAATTTAAATCGCCAGCGTGCCAGTTTAACCCGCTTAAAAGATGGCCTTTTGAATGCATAAACGAATCGTCGTGTTAATAAAAATCCCACTTTATAGCGTGCATGGCTCTCTTTTCCACGATAATTCAAATATTCATAACAACGCGCGTCATTTATATTTATCATAAGTTCAAATGTCGGTGCCAACGCTCCGAACAAAAGGACCGACTCGAGTATAAAAAAAAAAATACCGTCCCAAGATCTTCTGGTTTTGAGCCAAAAATAAAAATCCCACCAACTTTATTCACGGAAATAAGAAAATTTTCGAAGAGATAAAAATTGTCGGTACAAAAAGAGATCGTAATTTGATCGAAGCTCAAACGAAAATAACGCTAATAAACTCGTTCCCGTAATGGAATGTTTTTCAAAATGTATATTCATGAAGGTGGAATTTAATTTTGAAATAACGGATTTTTTAATTGCATTTTTGATAAAAAATACAAGCTGTGGAATTTAATTTTGTGAAAATTCTGTGAATTGCAGGTGTGATGAGCTAGTTGGAGGGACGTCTTGTGCAAGAGACCACCGACGCTCAACAAAACCGAGCGGTGGCTCAAGTGCACTAGCATCATCTGCGACCAAAACAATTTTCCCGAGCGATGACGCTTTTATTGACGAGGGGGCCGCGCAGAGTGCCGATCCTCTGCATGTTGGCACTCTTCTTCCTCCTGATCCTCTACCAACTTGGGATCATCTGTAACACCGCAAAGGAAACGCCAAACGCTCTCATGGTATCGAAAGAGGTAACCTGGTTCATTCTACCATTTCATCCTCGTTACTCGCCTTTTTTCAGATCCATACTGATTTTCACTATTTTATGCGCGATGAACAGATAGGCAATTGCCACTGGAGCTCAAAATGATTGCTCAATGGAACACGATCAGATATTCAAACTCCAATGAGATGCATTTGACATTTGACATTTTACATTTCTCACAAATATAAAACGAAAGATTTCCCTGTAAAATATAACGATCTATCTGTATATTTTATATGATTTTTTTTTTTCAAAAAAAAAAAAAAAAACTAAAAACAAAAGAACAAACAAGGTTAGCATGCTGAATTTTCGGCGCGGTGTAAATCTAAAGGCGTGTTAATTGTGAGGACCAATAACTTTATAGTGCATTTTTGTGTACACCATAACTCCACATTTGGAACATACCAGGCGTGTGTTTATTACAAAAGCACTACACGATCTCCATATTCAAGCACTACGCAGAATGGCACAATACCTCGTGTTTGGCTCGAAATGTACTGCTATATAGTAGCTGCGTGCCAAGCCAGTTTTAAACAGCTTATCCAATGGTGATAAACTGCTTGTACACTTTCCGTTTGGTCTTTCAACTTGGCGTCAGGGTTTAATGATCGATGGCCGACCGACAAGAAAGCTACTTAGTGAAATGAATATAGTCGCTTCTGCATAGAGGCGAAAACTTTTTGCGACAAAAAAGGGCGGAGAAAGAAGGAGGGAGAGAGCTCGCAAACGGAAATCATGCTTTATGCTTTTCGCTTTTCACGGACGTCCAATCACGATTTTGTCTAACTTTTTTTTTGTTCATTTTCATCTAAGTTCGAAAATGCTCGCAAGATTTATTTGTTGCGCACAATTCGGTGACTCGTTTGATAAGAGGGTAACGTCGGTTAAAAATCGCGCAACCGAAATTACAATATTACATTATTCATATTTTAAGGACTCATTACAAAGCTTTGAGCTCAAACTTGTTTCGTAATTGGTTTTGGATAATCAGTTTATAGTTGAACGGAAATCATGTACGATGTAATGTAAGTTTAATTAGTACCATGCGTACGTATCGAGTTTCCTCGTGAATTACGAAATTTCCACACAACACTCGGACAATGTGTGACTAAAATTTGACGAAATAGTTCAAATAAACTGGCACGCCATGATTAATTAATTCCCTCGGCCCCCAACTATGCAATAGTACTCCATTTAGCATACACGAATGTTTGAGCTCTTCATTGTAATCGAATTCATAACTCCCGGGATCAAAATTTGTTCACCCACGTAGGTGAACATTTTTAATCTAACTTCTGATTATCAAAATGATAATACATTTCCGAACCTTATTTTGTTTATTAAAACCCGCAGCGCGGAGGACGCAAAAGACAGAGACAAAGGGCTTAACATTGCAAACTACAGTACTCGCGGATGTATCAAGATAATCCCTTGAGCTTCTCGCTCGAGTATAAATATATATTCATGTTACCAGGATTATAAACAGAGCTTATATTGCACCATCAGTTCTTCATTTCGGTCATTCCACTTGTGGTTCAACCTCTTTTTTTTCCTCGCAGCCCGGTGCATTCAAAATTATAAGTGCTTTAAAACTCGCGCCGTCAAGTGAAATCCGATCGATGAATTTCAATTTCACAAATTGAAATGCACGTCGTCGCGTGTTGTGAAAACACAACACTTACGCGGTTCGCTCCTTTTTGTTTTGCTCCCGTCGGTCGCAACATAAGGGGTTAATTTTGTTCCAACACTTTGCGACCATCAATCATTATATTATAATAGCGTCATCGCTGTTCATTACTCTCCCCCGCCGATAACATAATTAATTAAAATTCTTGCTTCGCGGTATTACCAAGCAGCGGTGGGTAGTAATATCATCAAGCTTGAACAACGCAAAACAAGAACACGCGGGTAAAAAAAAAAGAAGAACGACTGTATGTCGCGGCTGTTCCTTTCGCGGCATAAATTGCCAGTCGCATTTTATGCGCCGCTTCCCGTTTGCACCAGCGGCCAACCCCTGCGCGCATTTGCTCAAAGTGCTAAAAAAGGAAGCTCTTGTCGCAAGCATTGCGAACAAAAAATGATAGACCAAAAAAGCGAACTCTAATTGTAAAATACTTGCGCGCGTCTAGCTCTTGGAGTGTTGAAGTAATGCTTCATAGTTGATGGAAAAAAAGAGAAATTAGAAAAAAAAGGGAGCCACCAGCTGGTGGGTTTTTTTCGTTCTTCAAAAAATACAAGCCGCTTTATTTTCCTGAGAGTCTACTTATTTACGTGTAATACAGCAGTTTAGAGCTGCGCTCAGCTGAATTAATTTTTATTAATAAAATTTTAATTGCCCGTCCAAGGACCCCCATTTGCACAGCCTGATGCCATTAGCCACTAAACGGCCGGCATTTAATTAACGAAATATTCAATGAATCGGTACGGGATGCGATGTGTGCTTTTTATTAATTAAGCCATGCAAACGAGGCTGAAGACGCAAAAAGCAAAAGATTGAACAGATAATTGTGCGCCAAATCAGTGCGCTCGTATATTTTTTCTTCCTCTCTGCCGCTCGTATATATCTCACTCTGGCAGATAGTGGATCAAGCATTAATTTCACCCAGCCCAAGCAAATCCTTCGTTTTCCCCAGAGAGGTGTGCTTTCCGGTTAAGTACGTTTTCGAACTTTGCTTCAGTCGATGTCGCTTGGTAAATGACAAATTCGCGGCTTTATCGCTCCAACTTGGTTTAATGAATATTATTAGTATAAAATCTTGTTGATTACAACGACTGATTGATATTGAAGGGAATTTTATTTGAAAATATCAACAAAAAATTGAAATTATTTTGAAAAGTTACGTGCGGTCCGACGTTCTTTTTTTTTAATTTCGTTAAAACAAGTTTCAATTCAATGAAATCAAATTCAAATTTAAAAAGTGAATTGAACTTTGAAATTTTATGGTTTCAATATAAAATCAAATGTAAAAAGAGTTTATTGTCGTCGTATTACTGGCATAAAAATTAAAACGATAGAGCTTTATAGTCGACTGAAAACAAAAATCCTCCTTAAAAGTATTCCAATTTTGAAAGACCATCATAATCACAAGTTGCATGTTGCAACTTTTTGTTCCATATAAAAAAGTTAAAAGCTTATCCTCTAGTTCAATATTGAGTAATTGTGTCGGTCGATGGTCAAAGTATTGCTGTACTTAACTCCAGCATAGTGCGATTATCAATCAATCGACCAATCATTAATTTAAGGTCCAAAAAGCGAGCCATGAACATCGATGCATTCGCACGTAAAACGCGCATCTCGTCGTTTCGCAGACCTTTAATTTATTTCACATTATTTATTTCTCATTTTTTTCTTCTTTTTCAGAAATACGTCGTCGGGCCGTACGACCAGAAAGTTTACCCCTACGATCGTAAGATGCCTTTAATTTTCATTGGAGGTGTTCCAAGATCCGGAACCACTCTCATGAGAGCAATGCTGGACGCTCATCCCGAAGTCAGGTACATGATAACGAACCAAAAAAATATATACATTCAATTACCAAATTTTGTTAACAAAATATTCTCCATACAGATGAGAAATTGCCATGTTGATTAAGATAGATTGAGATGTATGAAATTCATCACGTTCTTCATTAAGGATTGAATAGATAATTTTAATAATGAAAACGAATTACATTTTAGATGCGGTCAAGAGACGCGAATAATTCCACGCATTTTACAAATGAGAGCTCACTGGGTGAAATCCGAGCGAGAGAGCATTCGCCTTGAGGAAGCAGGAGTATCAAAGGAGGTACTATCATTCAACAAACGGGCGTTTGTTTAGCTCATACGAGATCCGTTATATTCGGCCTTTGAAATATTGTCGCTGCAAATTTGATTTGTACACAATTTAATTGTAGCCGGCGCAATATATTTTCATCAGAATGTTGCGAACTTAATTTGACAAATAGCGAATAACCAGTTATAGTTTTCATTGTGTTATTCCTACATATGATATCTCATTGCAATGTGTTGGAAACTAATATGATAACTTTGCACACTGCGTTTGGCAAGCTCACAATGCTAACAACAAAACGCAATGGCTACAATCCAACTCAACTTTAACGTACCGTTTGCGGAACATTTTTCATAGATAAAATAAAGTTTCCTGAATCAAACGAATTATAACGTTAGCCCTTTTTTTACTGCCACTTGATCAAAACAGTTTTTGTCCCTTGTTTCCAGCCATTATTCCGTGTTTGCATCGCAAATTCGAGTTTCATACATTTGATTACATTTAATGTTGGCTTGATATCATTTTTTTTTATCGCGGGCTCTTTTATTTCGGGGTAAAGTAACTGTTGATAACGAGATTTCGATAAAACATTGATAACAAAAATTTGTGTATAATTTATTCCAAAAAACGATTGTTTCGCAAGAATGAATGATTTAGCGAATGAAAGGGCACTGATTTTGCACGCTGATTTTAACATACAAAATGACACGCTCAATTTTGTTCACAGGTGATAGACAGTGCGATAGCCGCCTTTTGTTTAGAGGTCATAGCCAGGCACGGCGAACCGGCGCCACGTTTATGCAACAAGGATCCGCTCACGTTAAAAATGGGGTCATACGTGCTCGAATTATTCCCAAATGCAAAATTTATATTTATGGTGAGAGATGGACGAGCAACTGTGCACTCGATTATATCCCGAAAGGTATGATCGATTTTTTGGCATTTGCGGGTTTTTCTCGCGCCGGGCAAATCGTGCAACTCTGTTTTTTTTATCGGCCAATCTAAATTTTGGGTTAACCATTGAAACGAAATTTCATCGCTGATTGGTTTGACATTCAAATCAATTGGTTTTTCCCCATGGCCAATGGATAAAAAGCACGGCCGACGTTAAAACGAAAATTTTGTGAAATGAAATGTTTGATGATTTCATTTTTCAGGTCACGATAACTGGCTTTGACCTGTCGTCTTATAGACAGTGTCTGACGAAGTGGAACCACGCGATTTCTACTATGCACAAACAGTGCAAAGAAGTCGGCCCGGACAGATGTCTGATGGTGCCGTACGAGCAGCTCGTCTTGCATCCACGAATTTGGATGCATAAAATTCTCGATTTTCTGGACATCCCTTGGAACGAGTCCGTCCTACATCACGAGGAATTCATCAATAAACCGGGTGGCGTGCCTTTAAGCAAGTGCGTGCGGTTTTAAAACGGAATTATTTAACTGAATAACCTTGTCTTGAAGATACTGAAAATTATCTTGTTATAAATTCTGAATCAAATTAGCTGAATAGCGGATGGCATTTGATTGTAGTTGAGTTTGTGTCAAACGGCTAACTAAAACTATTTCATGAAACGTAAATTAGGGTCAATTTGAAGTTCGTGGATTACTGAATTAAATTTCGTTTTGTGTTTCAGAGTCGAGAGATCATCAGATCAGGTAATAAAACCGGTAAACTTGGAAGCGTTGACCAAATGGGTTGGCAACATTCCGGAGGACGTAGTGCGCGACATGGCAGACATCGCACCCATGCTTTCAGTTCTCGGTTACGATCCCTACGCTAATCCTCCTGTGTACGGTGCACCGGACAGAGTGGTCAGCGATAATACGAGACAGTAAGTGTCTTGTTTGCAGCTCATTTTACTTAGTCAAAATATATAGCATCCAATCCCCTCAAAGCAACAGCAATCCCACGGATAATCAGTTTCAATTTGGTACACGGAATTCACGTCGGTCAACGGGTTTAGATCTTACTCAAAACTATTTCGCGAGCATTTTACATGAAACAAAGAAAATCCATGTTCGTTGATGGGGTCTCGGTGCTCAGTTATTTTTAATTATAAAAGAAGTTTTGACAAATTAAAATTATTCGTGAACTCTTGGATAAAACTTGGTATCTGTAGTATAATGAAGTTTACTTTGACGATACTTCCACGATGTTTGAAGTTGCTAAGCAAAAAGATATTTTAATGTAAGCAAAATTGTAAGTTATGAAATTTGAATAAAATCGCAAAACATTTTCATCATCATTCATTATGCACAACCTGCTTTCATAAGCACTGGTAGATATCTAATTTACTCCAAACTAATTTTTTTTTTTTTATCAATGATAAATGTATACGCCACGAGTGAATTTAGTGACGTCAAACTTTGTTTATTTAACAGAGTTCTTGCGAATGGCCATGCGTGGGAAGCAAAGGCACGTGAACTCTTTCTTACAAGCATGCATCATACTTCGAGCGAGGACGGCGAGGAAACGCCGAATGCGTGACCTCGGTTCCACGTTCTTCTAGATTCCGGCAGTGCAAGTGGATATGAATACGTCTAATAGACCCCACAATCTAGGCCAAAGACGACAACAAGCGAAACTGTACAGGTACACGCGCACTTTTTGCCCCCTTACGAAAACTTGAATATACGCAACAGTCAGACATATTTATTAATTCCAGTTATTCGTAATTACAACAAACGAGATGGCATTTTGTTCACGTCATTAGTTTTATTTATATCCCCCTTCCTACAATGTCTATTTATTTTGATAAGTTACATTTCTTCTCCGTCATACTGAAAATAATTGTTCGAGCAAAAAGTAAAACCAATAAGAATACAGGGTACTTGGCTATACTCTTAATAATTGCTAATGTTTAAGGGGGTACCCGTTCCAGTAATAAATGGTTCATTCTTTATGTGTGCTCTTTTTTTGAATATTTTTTTAGAATTTTATTCAATTTTTTACAATGAAAATCTTTCGTTCCGCTAAAGCGAACTTTACTATATATACTAAGCTGTTAGCAGATTATTTACGAGTCTACGAAACTGTAAATATTTGTACACTTCAATTCTAATATGAAATCGAAATATAATAAAGAATATATGAAATTGAACGCTTCTTATCAATGTACCAACAAATTGATAAACTCGAACGGATATGAATAATCTCAACTCTCCTTTTTTAAATTAATTTTTAGAGTTTCAAGCGTCGTTCGAGTTAATCAACTTGTTGCAATTTAGTGACTCAATTATCGTTTGTATATTACTGCTAGTTGTAAAATCAAAGAGAAAAAAATATTATGCAAAGTTACCATTAAATATTATGAATATTCTAACTTCTGTTTTGTCATTCAAATGTAGGATTTTTACATCAGTTTCTATAAAATTGTATATAATGGATACTTATGTACACATAGTGTCATAATTTTTTCGTGTAAACTGATCGTTCATAGATAAGAAATGATATTATCGGGATTTGATGATGCGTCAATCTGTTTTACCGAAAAGGGCAAGCGAAATTGCAACTGAGAGTATGTTTTATCCACTGATATGATGTTTGAAATGACGATAAATTCAGTAAATCAATTTATCGGATCTGTTTCGAACAAAAATAAAAGAAATGATTTTACAAAATAAAAGAAGATCAATACACTTTCGTTTGAATTTCAGTTTGAATCTGTTTGAGTGCTATCCTTTGTAATAATTACGTGTTTTAGCGTAATTATATAACTTTATATACTTCGAGAATTCATAATTATTTAATCCCTCATGTAATTTCATCTGACAAAGCATTATTTATCATTTACCAATATTATAAGCCATCTAATTAATCTAATTGAATGGATCTAATTTATTCGTATTAAAAGAGACTGAAATCATTTATCCACGCTATGATTGGAACAAAATTGTATTACATATCGATATATTATATTATTTCACAAGTAATTGAGTAACTTGTGGCTTGTTGGTAAATAAAAATCATCAAGTGGAATAATATATCAAATCATGTATAAGGTGCAAACATATTTTGGAAAATTAATAATTCATTCGTACGAACAACTTTGATTATTTCATAATAATTTATTATCATATGTATTATACAAACTAGCTTAAATTTATACCCGACAAATGTAACCTCAGACGACTAAGTTTTTGAAAAACGAGGTAATTTTTCTTGAAAATGTTCAAGTAGGTAATCACTTTGATGAATTACGATTTTCACGATAAGTAATCATTATTTATACTCGCAGTGAAAGCTATTTCTTAGCAGGCCATCGATGTTGAACTTTTCTGATATGATGAATTCGAGAAGAAAGTACTTAATCCTTCCGTTATGACTCTACATCGTTTAATTAAACATGTAATATATTGCCAGTCATGTGACATTATCAACTAAATGTAAAAATTAAATTATTTTATATCAACTCTGTGTGTTTGTCTATTAGATTATTTCCATCAGTTTTACTGCTACCTTTATTTAATCAAATTAAATTTTTCTGAGTGCATGCTTTCGATATTCGGAATCTCTTTGGGATATATAAGTAAACAATCTTATATTTACTCAGTTTATTGTTTATTGATTCATTCATTATAACATTATCGTAAGATTCATATTGTTTTATGTTAACAATCTTAGGTTGTTTTTTTTTTTTTTTACTATCGAAGCATTTCACTGATTCGCAGATCTAAAGGAATTATACTGACGTATAAGGTCGCGCATTTAAGTATATTGAGTTTGTTTGGCAGAATCGCCACACACCACAAAAATAAACTCCTAATTATTTATTCATTACAAGATGGTATTATCGTATCGTGCATACATTTATTGTTCCTTACAATAATTATTATCGTCAAAATAAAAGTTTCAAGTCCTTTCATTCCCGAGTTACTTTTCAAAATGAATTCACCTAGCCTAAAATTACTAAGACGACTCATTTAAAGCAAACTGTTATTCGAAAAACAAAATTCATGTCATACTTCAATAAAAGTGTAACAAAAAAATTGAATTGCTAAAATTAAATTCTGAAACGTGAACGTTAACAACAACAGTGTTACATAGTCGACTAGATTACATTACATACTTTCACTTATTAATTTGAAACAAGAAAAATTGCTTTTAATAACAAGAGGAATTTCAGATATTTCGTACAATATAATGATTCAAAACATTACTTTTTTATGAAAATAAAAAAAGCTTCATGCGAAATGGATGGTAGTGAGATAATTTTGAAATACGAAACGATCGATCTTGAGCTATTTGAATCAAATTTACACACGTCAAATATATTGAAGTAAATGTACTGTCATAAAAAATCATGAGTAAGGAGCCAACGTATCTGAGTATTGTGAACTATATATAATTTTTTTTTTACAACTCTTGTTGATGAACATGTGTTTTTATAACGTACTAAGATTTAACGTAGCTCAACCGATTGGCAATTAGTGATAGCAAAAATTGTAACTATTCTTTCGTGTGAGGATGCCTAATGTACTGCCAACGGGTCCAATTGAAAGTCAAAACGTTCGTAGACTTTCTGATCGCTATTGAAATTCGAGACGATGCTAGCGCTAAATTTTTTTTTTTTTTGGTCTTCAACGCGCTTGTTCTTACCATGAATTTATCTTCTGATGCAGATATAATTAGTTATAATATAGGATTATTTAGTATTGACAATTCGTAATTATTTACATACACATTTCTGTATATACCTTCCATCGGTTAATCTTAATAAACATTGTTAAGATTTCCCTCCGGAATCAAACAAATGGCAAGTACACTAATAAAATATTGTCCAACGTATTTTCTCTTTGGGAATTCTTATGCTTTGGGTATAACAAATGTGACAATCAGCTGATATTGATTTCTTTTAAAAGCAACGTCTCATCGATTCGGCTAGTTGAAGTTCTTTTTTTTCGTATGCAGTTACACAAGATGCAACAGGAAACAAAAATGTTTATTGCTTGTTGGCTTATTCGTTTTCAGGAATTTGAAATTAAAAGTTGGAATGTAGGAGTTTCCTTCAACAAATGAGCTCTCTGTTCGTGTGAGATACCCGAGCAATTTCCTCGTGCTTCTCCAAGATGAACTATTGGTTTTATATAACACTGCCAAATATTTTGAGAGAGCCCACGAGAGCAGCCGGAGCAGCTTGTTGCGGAGTTCCACCTTGCGGTGGCGGAGGAGGCTGGGGCGGATATTGGTAAACTGGTGGCGGTGGAGCTGCTGGAGTGTCCGGCATGAATTTTGCTGTAAACATAATATCTCATGTTAATTACCAAATATTACTCGTAGAAGTACAAACATCAAACTTTTAATTAGTAGGTTCTTTTGTTTTTCAAAGGTAGAATTCATTTATAAGTCAGGGTATATCGAGATTTTCATCTCGTAGAGATATTTTGATGTAAAATGTTTCTGTCGCAAAAGCACGATCAGCTTGTTTCTAATTGTAAAAAAATGTGTTATCAAATTTCTTATTGTTCGTGAAAAAGCGAACGCTTCAATATTATTTCGTCGGTTGGGTTGTAACTTATTGTTACAACCGCTGTTTTATAACTTTTGTGTTGATATGTTTCTATCGTAAATGTATATATACCGAGGAGTATAACGACCGTGAAAAAAACAAAATGATCAGGTTTTATTCTCCGTGGCAGGAAAATTGTGAATAAATATGACGTGGAAGTACATTTGTTTTTCCGTAAATTAAGAATATTTTTTCTCAGTGTATAAATAAATAATGACAGACGTCCGATAAATCGGCAGAGAAATTAATACATGCAGTTGAAATTGGAAAAGTAAATAAAGAAGAAAGAAAACAAAGAAATAAATATGTGCACCTTTCCTTACCTAAAAATACAGTAATCCACAGCTGTGACAACAAAAATAATCTTACGTCTAACGAAATATAAATATGTCGCAAATCATTTGAACGTAAGGCTTTATATCATTTGAAATTTTATTCGAATCTGTACATTGCTGGAAGCAACACATTTTAAATGAACCAATGCAATATTCAAATTTTGCATTCAACTAACAAACAGTACTTGATGCACGAAAAAATAATTTACGATTCAATGATAGTTCATGATTGTCCGATGAGAACATCCATCAAGTCAGCGATAATTGAATTGGTAAACGTGAAGTTTGAAAGGATTTTTTGTGCCGATAAACCAACTAATGTAAACACGATCGCATCATTTGTGTCGGCATTGTTCTGGTTGTCACAATCCATTCGCGTGACCGAACTTTCTTCCTCCGAACTGAAATTAACTTATTTACATACATGGTCCCACCTCGAAACGTTCAACCCCTGCATTGCGCCTCAAAATACATTTTTATTCCATCAAAAATAACATTCAAATGAACATCTGCTTGTTCCATTCACTTAACTCCTTCACCAGGGAGAAAAAACTGCTCTAAGAAAGAGAGAGAGAAAAAAAATTGATGGACCAGCATGTAGGTCAGCTGATTGAGTTGAAAGTTTTTTTTCCTTCTCCGGTGAAGTAGCAAGGACGTCGATTCGCTTTCTTCTCTATGTCATTATATTTTCGTCAACTGTTTAGAAATGTAATACGAGATCTGAAACAGTTGGTCAGGACTTTGGAAATTGACCACCTCCCCGTACTGGTCGGGATTCAATTTTCATCCACACCATCAAATGACGGACTTATGATTGAAAGATGGCGTGCACGTTGAATGTAAATAAATTGAGATCACTGACTCGCGTTGAGCTCGCGAAAAAAATCGGCACGAAAAATCGCCACCTGTACAACATAATCTGTGTGCGTAGCAATCATTGTTCCTCACGATGACTTACATGCAACGTATAACATTATGGTACAAGTGTTTTCGCAGTATGGATTTTTCACAATAAACGGTGACAGGTATTAGAGTCTGTTACTGAATTTTTTTTTTCATTATTTTTATTATTATTAATATTTTTCTTTGAACAACGATTCGTCACATCTAACCGAAGCTGCTACACGTATAATTTTCTGTGGGAAAAAAGACTTAAACACTATAGCAAGACGGAAACGATATTTTTCTCGCTTTTTATAAACTCAAAAAACACTGCAACGATTTTCAAATCAAATTTTTACTGTGATAATTTTTAAATTCATCATAAATTAAACGCCTAATCAGATACACAGATCGTGCTCTCTTTTTTTTCATACAAAAAATTACGGCTGCTTTTTGCCTACCAGTTTTAGACCTGTTAATTAATTGTTTTCATCTTATTTGAAATTAATGATTCATAATTTACGCAAAGAAAAATTTTCCGCAGTGCAGTCAGTCGTAGGGCTAACAATTATCGTGACAAAGAAGGATATTACTTTTTTTATAAAAAAGAACATCTCAAGATTATCAAATAAAACGGTTCGTATGTATAATTTGTAATAACAGTGTCGTTTCAGTCGTCCCGATTAATGCACAAGATATGTTCAAAAATTTTAATACAATGATCAATGACAGCAAGAAAATATAACTTGCTAATTTTTTGTTTAACAGTATGAGCGAACATTCTGACGTGTTATAACAATTCTTAACATTACGTTTTTCATCGGAAATATATTTCGTGTACATTGTCATCTCGGATTATTATTCAAACTCTACAAAGATTGAAGACGAAAAAAATGATCGGTTCCGTTTTCTGTTTCTGAGAAAGCCTGACATGTTTTTGTTGTTGTTGCAGTGTTTGATGGATTCGTTGAATGCTAATCAATTCAAGGACTGAGCAAAATGATTCGTAACTCTAAAATTTGCTGCGTGTTAATTGTCGAAAGAACACGAATCTAAAATTTATAAAAATGTAGCTGTGTTGTGTGCCGCATGACGGGGACAATGTGCCAACGATCTAGACGAATGGCAGCTTAACAATTGTTCATCACCGTTTGGTTTCATCCGCTATCGTTCTTACCGTAAAACCTCAGTTATCGTTTATTACTATTTGTTTTTTTTCTTCATCTTTAAATAATTATTAATTCACTGTTTATTATTAACATGTATATATTCATATATAACATTAGTAGATAATTTGTTCAAGCCTTAAAACATATCTAATGTATAATATATAATTCATCATCGTCCTTAAACATTGTTTGTTTTGTTCTATACATACACGTTGTTCGCAAAAGAGACGATCTGTCATGACGAAAGTTAGTTTCGCACATACATATACACATCTCTAGATATATTTCATTACATTAGAAAAAGTGTATGTCCAACTGAACCCAAAAGGTGTGTATACCGGGCGTATATTTATAATAAGATCCGCGTGTTTCAGTTTTTCGTGTGTTTTCACATACTTCTGTGTATCGTTTTTACGTACTAAAAAACGGCCTATCAACATATCAGGTGTGTCATTATTTTCTCTACTGCATTTGTTTGTTTTATTTTTCTTGTTCTTCCTAATTTATTTTTAGCCATTTACTGTTTTTTTTGTTGGATGATACAACTCCTCCTCGCGCGTTTATTATTTGTATTTTATTAACGTTACACATTGATTTCAATTCTCAACGTATGGAGGCATGACAGAATGCGTCAATGAGGTGGTCGAATTTAAACAAAACAACGAACAAACGGAAAAACAAGAAGTCGAACTAGACTGAACGAATAGCGTTATTTACAACAACATTGGCGCTTAACAACGACTGCTTCGGGCACCAGCGACGGTTTCCACTTTGAACGAGACTGAGCTTATTAAAAAAAATTGAAGTCATTATTCCGCACATGATAGTTTTCAAATCAACGCGACACTTGGGCCTAAGCGAACCTATCCTCGTCTCAACGGATCAACTTTTTTTACGAACACCTTGTAGTTCACTCAAAGCCACAAAAGACAATCTCTGCTTTTATACTTTTGTTTGTGAGAATTGTTGTTTTATATTTTTTGGTTTCTCTCTTTTTTTTTTAATCGCTCTTGTATGCTACCCAGATCATCCTTGACACGTTCCTTGACGTTTGGTTTGCTTTTTGTTTTATTTATATATAATTTTTCGGTAATTTTAGTCGTTAGTAATAGCGGTTTTTTTTCTGAAGTGTTAGAAGAAAACAAGACGTAGTTGAGAAGAAACGTTGCGCGATCCACGTCGTTGTTCGTCGATAAATGGCGGTCCTTGAAGACTCTCGGTTCGGGGATCCCGTCGTGCCTTTCGATTATGTTGTTCTGTTCTTACGTTGGTGTGATTGTTTGAATAATTTGTAGGACTCGTATTAACTCTGTGTCGCTTCATCGTTTATTAGGAATGCTGCGTGTTCGATTCAATTGTGGGAATCACTTCCGCCGGTAGTACTTGCTGAAAAGAAGGTCATCCGATCGGTTTTAGAGAGTAACTCAGCTAAGGTTCGGAACAACACACAGGTAACAGCTATATTTTGTTAGTCACATGCAAGCCAAAAGATTTCGGTGTTTGATATAATAAGGACGACCGCAGGCAGGTGATTTTTAAAACGTGCCGACCACTTTTTTGTTCAGCCTGACGCTCGTAGCCACGGACGGACACTGAGACCAATCACATGCAAGTAGGTCATTCAAGAGTGTGATTTGGAAATGGATCGATTTTGCTTGGAAATATCAATTTCAAATGGCTTTTCTTCGTCAATGAGAACTTCATTCTACGTATTCTTGTAACACAGTAGAACGTGGTCAGAATAAACAGACTAGACGTGTTACACAAATGAAGTACTTGATGCAACCTGAATTTTCACTATCTCTGAACTTGTGTTTTTTGTACATAACAAAATCTGGTTCGAAGTTACGTCTGATTTTACAACAAGACTGATGTTTTCATTGTTCATACATTTAGAATATTAATGACTTGCAGTAACTTTATAACAAGATTGAAGTATAAAAAGTATGTCAGTATGATGAGTTTGATTTGGTTTGTTACAGCGGAAACATAGAAAAGCTCAAAACACAAGAAAACCAATTATTTTAACAACCAACAATTCAGTGACTACACTAGCTACAAACAATTCAAAGAAAAGAAAACTCGTGCAAAATAAATCATAAATTATTAGTAATAATTATTTTTAAGAATAATATTATACCATTAAATTTATTAGTTTCAACTTTGATTGTTATTATTTTTTTTATTTTCAGAAGCCATGCACAAGACTTGAAGATCGTCCCAGATCGAATTAAAATGTCGTTTTTGGTATCCCAAAGTATTTGACATTAGTATCTTTGCATTTTAATCTACAATACTTTTCATT
>JAAMPD010000106.1:0-90740 GCA_025266255.1 Trissolcus basalis
TTAAATGAAAGATAAAGAGTAATGAAAGGAATACATGAATGGTTTTATGCATGATTATAATTTCTAATAGCTTTTTCAAACTAATAATTATCGCGCGTGTACTCAGTACTCGGCGCGCGCAACGGAAGGTTAAAAAAAATCGACAATTTTGTACGTTTAGTTATTTTGTATTTGTTTTTTGAATTAAAAATAAATATAAATATTTTGTACGCTTGGTTATTTTTTGTATTTGTTTTTTAATAAAACCACTTATTCCTTCTGTACTTTTGGTTATTGTGTATCTATTTTTATAATTTAAAAATTTTTCTTCATTTTTGAACATCTGTTTGATTTTTATTTATCATTCAATTTTAAAAAGAAATCAACAATTTTGTACGTCTAGTTATTTTGTATTTGTTTTTTGAATCAAAAAATTAAACATCGATTTTGTACGTTTGGTTAATTTTTGTATTTGTTTTTTAATAAAGAAATAATTATTTCTTCCGTACTTTTGCTCATTTCGTATTCATTTTTTAATTTAAAAAAAAAATTTCAACTTCTGACTATCTGTTTAATTTTCATTTATCACTAGATTTTAAAAAGAAATCAACAAACATTTGGTTATTTTTTGTATATATATATAATGTAACGGGTGCTCACGTGCCCGTTACTGCGGTCCGCCGACAGCGCCCGAGCGTTGCCGAGCGGCGCACGAGTCCCAGCCGGCGTACGAGTGCGAGTGTCGCCGACTCGGCAGCACATACACATAAGGGGTCATCGGATTATGCGCGGGTGAGTTTCTCAAATCAAGTCAATCATGCTTTTTATAATCCAACTATTTACTATTTTGATAACTTTTTTTAGAAACTAGAAAAGGTTTGGAGGAACTGCTGCTAAGGAAACAGACATCTTTCTCACCATCTGCGAAATGTGATTCTGCAAGCGAAATAGATAATCTGGAGGTTCGAACAGATTTTTTTTTCAATTTTTTCTCTTATTAATATAATGTTAAATCAATTTTTTATTCTACTCGTCTTTTGACAATCCACCTGACCTGCTTTTAAATATTAAATAAAAATCTCAACTTGAATTCAATTTAAAAAATTGTTTAAACTTTTATGAAATTTTTATTTCTAGATAAAACCAATAGACGATATTGACTTGAGTAACTTATCCACACTGTAACGTGTCACTTTTAGACACATGCTGCGCGCACGGCACTACTAAGTGCCAGCTGATGCGACCGGCCGGTTCTCGTGCGCGCGCATGCGCAGTAGCTGTGCGAGCTCTTTTTCTTTCTTGATTTGCATGAAAATGCAAATCAATCTCAAAAATGTAATCAGACAATATTTATCAGTGAATTTTTCTTATTTTTTGGACCAAACGTCCGATTTTTTCAGTTCTTTTTGTCAATTTTATTTTTCTCTCAAGGCCGGCCGGAAGCACAGCAAAGACATGTAAGTGCGGTATGACAGGTAGCTTGCCGTAGGGGCCGCACCTGTCACCTCGAGTTTTGCATCGCTGATAAAAATAGTTAGAGACAAGCAATCGCAAATCTGAGCGCAGATTTGCGATCAGAATAAAAAATAGATTACAATAAAACCAAAAGTTGATTTTTTTCAGTTTGATATTTAGTTTTCATTTTCTCGATATATGATTGGTCCATGGCAAAAAGAAGGGCAATTGTTAGCGTGCAACAGTTGCCTTGCCCTGATTGGCCCTTAAAAAAGGGAAGGGTTGAAAAAGAGCCCGGAAGCTCTTTTCCCCCCATTGGTGCGCGTTCCCCCCCGGAAATGGGATAAATTAACGAACGCCGGGGCGGAACGCCACTTCTGGTTGAGAAATCGCCAGCTCCAGACCTCCTAAAGAGGAAGACCACCGGAGGACGACCAAGCAGCAAAAACAAGGTGAAACTGAAAAGCAGGTAAGAGTATTTTGACAGGCCACTATAGTGCTTGATGAAAGTCGCACGGATAGGGGGTGCTTGACGAAAGTCGCACTAGGTTAGGTCTCAAGGACGAGAGTCTTGAGGATTGACGGGCAGGTGAAAACCGCCCGGGTGAGTACACTAGGTGAGAACCGTGTACTCACATAGAATAAAAAAGTGCTTGAAAGTCATAAAGAAAAATCCGTCACCAAAAATTATAGCTCATAGATCGTCAAGTCAATTTGCTTTTTCTCGGGTCGTGACCTACTTTATTTCTTCGATTATTAAGATTCATAAAAATTAAATTGATAATATAATTTGATGAATTTTAAATTTTTGTTCTTTCATAATTATCTCTTTAAGGAAATTTCCATCATTCAAAGAAATTTTTGTATTTGAAGTTTAGACTTTTTTCTTATAAAAAGTCAAAATAAATGAACGTTTGTTTTGAGAAAAAAGAAAAATATTCGAATGAACATTCTCTATCAGTGAAAATTCATTTCGACTTGAAATTATATTGTTGACCAAATCAACAATATCATTAATTATTATCATTCAGTTTTGCAAATTAAAAGATTATTTTCAATGTGACTTCGTGGTGAAATTGTTAACGAACACAAAGGCGGGCAATTCAAATCTCGTAATTAAATTAATAGTTCTTTATAAAAATTTAATTAGAACAAGTGAGATATTTTCCAATTAAATCATTTCTTTACAATAAAAACTCGAATCTATTGTAATCAGAAGGCCACGAACGTCACATTTGGCGTTCATCGTAGGGCCGCGTTGAAAACAAGACACCACGAAAGTCACACTATATGTTTCACATAACTCTGATTGTGTGTTACAAAAATTTCAGAAACTAATCATTCTAATCTTAGCAAGATTGAAATAAAAAGATTCAATTTTTTTGTTATCAGTAAATACGAAATTGGAGTAAAGGTTCATTGAGAGCGCCAAATCAAGTTTGAAAAATATGTATTTGTACTTACAGTTTTGGTGTTTTAATCGGTTTCTGATGATATTTAATTGATGGAGTTTCAGGAATTCAATTGTAGGCACCATCAAGAAAAAATTACAATTTAATTTCGAAAAATTTGAAATTCGAATCAATTAAATTGAATTGAAATTAAATTCGATTTCAATTCTCAAACTTTAAGTGAACGGTCTTATAATTTGAATAAATTTTTCGTGTTATAAACATTCCATTGTTGAAATTCGTTTTCCTGTTTTATTGTTGCAAATTGATTTGTTAATTACTGAAAAATCATGTATAATATCTCAGGACGTATAGTTTCTACTTGAAAAAATCTATGCGGAGTTAGGAATATTATTATTATTTGAAATTCCAAATTTTTCAATTCAAAAATTTTATGTTTTTATTCGCTACGCGGAGTTGGCGCGCGTAGCGCGATAACCATCGATTGTTTCCTATCCGGCTAAGCTGAACAAGTATCTGTTAACCTAATCCTCAAAGACTCTAGCGAACCTCGACTACTACACGACCACTCTACCCCCACCCGCCGAACCTCTCTGGAGACCCGTTGAAAAACGGCGCATAACCAACCTCAAGATCTCTGCCAACGACAACCAAACTAATAAAATCTCTTTTTCAGACGTGAACAGCAACAACAAAAAGACGCTTATGTCATCCGAATCACTGGCAAGAAAAAAGGAAAACCAGCCACAATTTCACTGAGCTCACCATTAGCCACTCATCCCCAGCACCCTTCATGATGCACTTTAGGTTGCTTCACCATCTCTTTTTGGAGTGTTTATGGACTGTAAAACCTTTTCAGCCCAGAGACACCAACGATCTTAGCTGTGCGAGACCTGGTCGACCTCGGCAACTACCAATTTGCCAACCCTGTGGAACCAGCAAAACACCATCTTATCTGTTGCTCTGAGAGAGCACACTTCCGAGAGAGCAAGTGGCGGTCTGTTACTTCCGTCTGGACCGGACATCTCTGTAACAGAACTGGAGAGCTCGATGAACTCATACTTCTAGCGGGCGACTTCAACTCTCGTCTCGGTGCGCTGCACGACGTTGAGCCCGCGGTGACAGAAGAGACGTTTCTCTACTCGCGTCGTCACTCTCTAGATACAATGACAAACCAACGTGGGGCCCTGTTAGAAAAATTCATGTCAACCAACGGGTTTCTGCTTCTGAACGGACGCACAGCTGGAGACAGGAATGGTGGATTCAAGTACTGCAGCAAGTTGGGAGTAAATACTATCGATCTCGTATGGGTAAACCTGTCTAACCTACATCTAATCCATTATTTTGGAATTGTACATAATCTCACCTTTTCTAATCACTTTCCCCTGGCAGTAACCCTGAATCATATAAACCCTGCTCCTATCACCGTCGCATCTTCCAAACCCAGGCAGAAGTGCATGTTGCGCCCAAAATGGAACCCCAGCAGCGCCGCTGATTATTATTTTTTATTATTATTATCATGCAGGTGTGAGCAAAGTTACAGATATCGCATCATAAAAGTTTCTCGTTACAATAGCATCACAATAGAAAAAAATCGTAGCCTTTTATCCCTGTCATAAGAGTTGACTATACATTCCACTCTATGACGGGGTTAAAAGTATTCATCATGATTTACAAATTCAACGACGTTGCAATATCTTCGCTATAGGCATAAGTGCCTGTGCGCGACCCTGTTCATACAATTAGTCTTAAAGCTATTATCATACTCTCTCTATACTCATACATATAAAAAATAAAAAATACAATTCAAAAACTTCACTCATACATGCATACTTTATCACAGTATTGAAGGGTTGGGTCAAATAATAATTTAACTTCTTCTCCATTCAAATTAATAATCCATTGTCTAATTTCTCCCGTTTTTTTGAGTTCATCTAGCTGTTTTGTTTTTATGACTTCTGGAAGTAAATTAAATATTTTCATGCTAACATATCGATTGTTTCTCCTATCAATTTCTTTATTTAGTCTCGGGGTTTGCAAAATTTGCTGCCTTGATGGTTTTTGCTTTAGTTTCGAGAAATCGGTTTGAAGTGACTTTAAATTGATAAAAAGTGCTTTTTCAATATAATATTTTCGCAATTCTATCATCTTTTGCTCTTTGTATAAATGAACTGACGGATAGGAAGTAGGTTTATTGAAAATTATTTTGATTATTCTTTTTTGTATACTTCTAATCGGAGCAATAATAGTACTCATTGCTCCCCCTCACACTATTATACCATAAGTCGCAATGGACCAGAAAAGACTGTAGTATAATGTAACTAGTTGTTTACTTGGAAGTATACGCTTTAACTTATAAAATAAGTAAATAAGATATCTAGTTTTTTTTGCAATATATGTAACATGATCGTTCCATCTTAAATTTGAATCTACCATTATTCCCAAGTATTTAGTACAATCAACCCTATTTATTTCTTCACAATTGCATTGATCCGTCACATTGCAAAAGAAATCGTGAATTTTTATAATGGACGTTACTGGCAAGCTGTTACTGTAATTACCGAAAGTAATATAAACTGTTTCATCAACATTAAGAGGGAGATGGTTATAGCAAAGCCATTTCATTACTTTATTTATATCTGTATTAGCTACTCGTATTGCATCTTCCCACTTTTTTCCTTTAACTACTAAGACCGTGTCATCCACAAAGGAATATATATTACCGTTTAGATTTAAACTTAAGATACTGTTCAAATATGGGATAAACAAAATTGGCCCTAAAATTGTGCCTTGCGGTACACCGCATTTGACATCTCGTACACCACTCAATTTTTCGTTTACTTTGACTACTTGCTGTCTGTTCGATAGATAACTTTTCATCGAATTATGTGCTGAACCCCTAAACCCTGTACGATATAGTTTTTCCAACAAAATATCATGATCGACTGTATCGAAAGCCTTAGCTAAATCCAAGAATATCGCTATGCAAGGTGTAGAAGTACTAATCGCGTCGTGTATTTCATCAAATACTTTAGTTAGCGCTTGATCTGTGTTTTTGCCCGATTGAAATCCAAACTGGTTCGCATTTATCAATTTATGTTTATCAACAAAACTAATAATTCTAACTCAAAATTCTCTCAAATATTTATGCGAAGCTAGAAATTAACGATATTGGTCTGTAGTTAGTCATTTTTCTTTTATCGCCTGCTTTGAAGATGGGCACAATCTCCGCTCTCTTCAAATAATTCGGGAAGGTCTCTTTTTCAATGCAAAAATTGATCAAATATACAAGAGGTTTTGCAATTAAATCAGCTATCCATTTAAGCATGAAAGCTCGAAGTTTCATTCGAACCCTGAAGCTTTATTTGATTTTAATTCAAAAATGGTTTTTATTATTTCTGTCAGGGATTGCGCCCTGTGGCGCCCTCTGATAGCTATGTTTTTATGCGAGCGCTGTGTCTCCACGAGTCGCTGGCTCCGGAAATAACGAGCGAGCGTTGCTATAAGCAATTTACTGGAAAGGTGTTTGAATTGCCCGCGTAAAGCAGCTGGTGGCGCCACCTGGTGTCTCACGCAGACGAGAATTATGGCGAGGAGTGGCGTGAGGGTGCACCTTTGTAGGTTATGGTGGGCCTTGGCGAGAGCGATTGGCGCCCTCTGTATGGTGACGTTGTAGTCACGTGTAGTGGCTAGAGCGATTGGCGCCCTCTGTGTGGTGACGTCGTAGTCACGTGTACTGGCGAGAGCTATTGGCGCCCTCTGTGGGGTGACGTGGAAGTCACGTGTACTGGCGAGAGCTATGACTGCTCTCTGAGCTGGGGCGCACAAAGCGCTGATGGGGTAACGAGGTGTGTCAACCTCGGTGGTGAAGGGAGCGCTTACTCGTCCCGAGGTCTTTTTTGGCTTTGTCCCCAGGTCCTGGGGAATCAGCCGATGGGGTGTCGTTGAATCGACGTATGCTCGCTTATAAGTGCGAGAGAGAGAGCTATAGTCACGTCCCGTGATAGCTCTGGGGGTTTGATCACTCGTCCCGAGTGACCGGAGTGAGGTTATGTCCACGTCCCGTGGACACCTCTGGGGGTATTAAATCCACTCCGTGGATTCAAGTGAGCGAGCGAAGCGCTCCAAAAAGCCACCTGTCGCTCTCCAAGCTGTGTTGTACTCTCTGTCCCGGAGAGAAGTGTTTGGAGAATGGCCCGTGCACAGCTATTTGGCCCCGTGGGTATTCGACTCATTAGTGGGAGAGATCCGCAACGCTTGTGCGGCGTCAATGCGTCCCCCATCTAGCGGTCGAATCCGTAAGTGATGTTAAGATTTGGAGGTGCCCGGGAGGTGCTGCCACCACGCGTGTAGTGCGCGTACTTGATGGCACAAAAATGATGTCGAAATCCCGAACAGAAACAGAAACTTTATAAAACGATGTTACACCTGCCAAAAATATAAAGCCTCAAGACTAAAAACACGCGTTCCAATGGTCATAACTGATACTTGTTTCGACAGTTGGGAGAAAGTTAGCCTTGACATCTATGGACCTATTCGAGCTCACACAGAAATAAATTATAAATATCTATTAACAATTCAAGACGGTTTGACAAAATTTTCTCTCGCAATACCCCTAGTCGAAGCAACAGCAACCGAAGTAGCAAAAGCCCTAGCACATAACTTCATTAGTATTTTTTTATACCTTTCTGCAATTTTAACTGACAATGGAACTTGTTTTGTTTCTGAATTATATTAACAATTCGCTGAAATTTTCAAAATTAAACATTTTCTATGCAGTCCCCATCATCCTGAATCAAATGGAGCACTAGAACGCTCACATTATGAACTCACCCAGTACTTAAAATGTTATCTTTCTATTGAAAAAGATTAGGCTAATCTGATCCCGTTAGCAATGTTTGCATATAATACAACGATTTTAACCGCGACAGGCTATACACCTTATGAACTAGTTTTTGGTAAAAAAGCACGACCTCCTTTAGAATTCCCTATAGACCCTACAACGACTTATGATGACTACCTACTGAACTTAGTGAACCGCCTACAAGAATATAAAGCACTCGCTAGTACAAATCTTCAGAACGCGAAAGAAAAATCTAAATTTTACTACGACAGGAAAATACGCGATGTAAATTTTAAAATTGGCGACTACGTTTTTAAAGTTAAAGGTTGGCGGAAAACCAAACTTGACCCCTCTCATGTTGGGCCTTACAAAATTGTCGATATTACGTCTCGCGGAAACTTAATTCTAGATGTCGACGGAAAAGAACAATATATCCACCGAAACCGAGTAAAATTAACGCACCTAGGTGAACAAGAGCTCGAAAAAGTGAGACTTCCCTAAAGAACCGAACGAGCTAAGCAATCCTACATCAAATATAATTCAGAATTAAATTGAATAAAATAACTAATTTTTAGAATTTTTCTCCCACCAAAAACAAAAAAGTGGAAAATCAACTTAACAACTAAGTCTTCATCGTCGACCTGCAACCGAAAATCTTCAAATGATGATACCTGAAACAAAAATCAAAATTAAAACTAAGAAAAATTTAATGCAATACCTTAAATAAAATTTATAAAATATAAACAAATTCTTTTCTTTCGCGCGGGTCCCAAATTTCCTTCTCACTCTACAGCCCTGGCTCTCTACAAAAACACTGTCCTGCCCTGGTTGCACCACGAAATTGTTCCAAACATATAATTTAACCTGCAGAATACGAATAAATTAGTTAAAATGTCAATAACAAAAATTTCACTCCCCTTAAAATTATTATACAAAAGTACATATTTATTTATTCATTTAATAAAAGTTATTCTAATACAAACAAAAAATAAAAAAAATGAAAAATTTTGATTTTCTTTCAACAAATACAAGAACCCAACCCGTGTTAAAAACCACGTTAAAATACGGATAAAATTTTTATCCGTAAAAAAAGTGATTTCGCAAACGTGAATTCACTGATTGGCAGCACTTTTACGGATAAAATTATCGAGCCAATATAACTAACTCTGAAGTCTTTCGCATTTGATTATTGCACTAAAAAATTTTTTGCCTATAAATTCTCTATTATCTTGAATAATCTATATAATTTTCGTATTGATTTTTTTATGTATTTTTGTTAATTATAAAAAAGTAACAATAGGATAAATAAAAACAATAGATTAACTATCAAACTAAATTTTTATTCATTAGAATGTTGGGATTTTTTAACAAACCGAAAAACACATATTTAAAAATAACTATCAAAAACTTAAAAAATAATATGAAAGGCTCCAGCATAGAAAATCAATCGCTGTCGATGGTTGAATTGTCTTCTTCGCTACTAAGATTCGCTGCAAAATAATAATTGACGTTAAAATATATTTACTAATGTTTTCATATAAACAATTTCAAAATTTTAAACAATTAAGTATCATATTACCTTGATCTTCTTCTTCGGTATCTAAGACCTCATCATCTTCTGATTTTTCTTTTTTTTCTCTAAATCTCCAGATTGCTTCAAATTTGTCGTCGATTTCTTTTTCGAATTTTTTAATCTTTGTCCTCTTCTTAAATCAACACATAATGCGGCGACTTCACTTGCTACGTTATGGATAATTGTGTCTTTCTAGACTTTATCTATGTGACTATTTGCTTCTAATGAATAATAATATGTCACAAGATCTGAAAAAAAACAAATTTAAATGAAGAAATTCAATTAATTTTAAATAAAATTTGTGAAAATAAATGATTATTTTGTTATCTTAATAAAAAACGGGCTATTCTTGTCTGTTGAATTATGAATTATAATTATTATTAACAACATATAATAAGCAACAAGAAAGAACAGCGTGTAAACTGGAAGAAATTTGAATAAATTACGCGTCGATTCTAACCAAACACTGAAAATCGAAGATTAATGTCAAAGATAAAAATATAATCATTTTCATCTACAAATTCTGTAATAATAATAATGAAACCATTAATTTATTTATTGTAATCAGGATTCGATTTTAAATTAAAACTGTCCGCGAATGAATCAGTCAATCAGCATCGCGGAAATGAATACAAAAATGAACTATACCTTGCACTATTTGAAGAGAGCGGGAATCTAACTTTTCTCTCTTGAGAGCATCAGGATTTTTTCTATACTTTTTTGCTGTTCTTCCTGTGGGCGTACTTAGCTTTAATTTTTCGACTCCAATTATTACTCTTGCTGCATCACGGATACATGTCGTACCATTTTTTGCAGCCATGATAGTATGAAAAATCTGCTCCTGAACATAGTGTCTTCTCCCACAATGAACCTAAAACAAATAATGCAAAAACAATTTTTATATTTAATAACACGAATTCGGAATCAAATTTTTGTAATTTACAATTTTTCGTTATTCACTATAAAAAAGGAAAATTCAGTTGATCGAAAAACGTTCGATCAAGTGCATTCTTTCACTCATGAATGCGATGTTTATAGTACTTACAGTTTTGTCACTTGATCGAACATATCCAACAGGGACCTCGTTTCCGTTGACAACATTCTGTGCAGCCCGCTGAGCCAAATTCTGAATCATAACTAAAAAAATGAAAATTTTTGCACTTTAGAAACATTTATAAATTATTGAAATTTGTTAAATTTTGATTTATATTGTTATGTAACAAAATTTATTGAATCAAAATTTAAATAATACCTCCTCTTTCGTTGAATTGATTTATCACTTTTTTTTGAAGGTCACAACTAGTTCTCGTTAAATCAAGTACGACATCTTTTAAGTCTGTGATTGTCTCTTCTTGTTTGTTTATTTTGTTCTCTTGAAGAATTATTATCTTTTTGCATTCTCTCAACTGAGATTCTGTGTGAGCTTTCTTGGTGAACAGCATCTTTTTTTCTTTCAAAAGATCATCTAGTTTTTTTCTATCAGTCTGCAATGTAATAAAACACAATACCAAAATAAAATATATTAATCAATATTGGACCTTGTTTTAATAAATAAGTATAAAATCAAAACGATCTCCAGTCACAGAAGATACACAGAAAATTAAACCTGCAAAAGTTTGAGCAGTAAAAACCGAAAAGGGCACGTCTATCCCTAACATATTACGAAATAATTTTAAAAATAAGAATAAAAAGTTATGAGTCATACCTTTCTAGATGATTTTGAATCTTTTTTAGTCGAACCTATGCTTTTGTTTTCTGATGAGTGCTGTGAGGGTGAAGCAGGCGGAACCAATCCCTGTTCCCTTTCCAACTCGTCTGAATCTTCTTGTCGTTTGATAAACGAGTTTGAAAACTGAGATACACCATCATGATCATATTGGCTAACCACTTCTGTTCTGATGGTCGGATTTTTCGGCTCTAGGGACGGCTCAACAGAAGCAGGTTCAGCAAACATATCTTCATCACTGTCTGGGACGATACCATCTCTCATTGAGAGATCATGTGATACTGAGCCAATATTGTGGTCCGTCTCTGAGATTAAATCATCGAACCTAGAATCATCACTATATGATGAGTCGTCCGTTGCTCCTACTTTCGGCAAACATATGATCTCTCGTGATCTTTTCTCAGCAATCTTGTTAGAGACTTTTGTTTTCATCTCATCTAATTTGTTCAAGTTGAATATCTAAAAAAAGTATCAACATTGACTGAAAATCGTTACAATGAAAATCGTACTTCAATCTATATAGGGTTTATAATTTTATCACAAAAATGAAAAAATTTTTTCACCTGTTCAGTTTTCTCAGCTTCACTTTTTGAAAACTTCACAGATAATGGTTGTTCATTAGAATTCTGTTCTTCTTGATTTTTGCTCAATATGGAAACAGTTGACGGCCCCTGAAAAAAGACAAATTATCTATTATTTATACTGTGGTTTTTTGATTGGATTTGGAAATTTTAAAAGCGGAAAATTGATCACAAAAATTACTGCTATTCGCAATACCAATTTAGTTTGAAATAAAAATGTTAATTTCTTAAAAATTATAAAACAATTTTGATTAATAAGTATTTTGAAATTCATTTTTATACAAAGTAAGTTAGTGAAATTTACTTACTTCATCATCTTCCAAACGGTTCGATTTTGCATGTCCTTCTATTTCTGTTGACTTTAAAACTGTATTATCTGTGTTGGTCTGATGTTTACGTTTATTGGGAAGCAAAATGTGTTTCATCGAAACTCTTTCATTCGAAATAATTCGGAGTCCTGATTTACGTTCTTGTGTCGCATCAGCTTTAATAGATTTTACAGCCTGAAAAACAATGAATAATAATGAATCTGTTATTATAATGATTAATTTCAATTGTTATTTATACAAGTAAAAATAGCAACTTACATTCTGTGCTTCCAATTTCTCTTTCAATTCAGC
This sequence comes from Trissolcus basalis, assembly GCA_025266255.1. Lineage (NCBI taxonomy): Eukaryota > Metazoa > Arthropoda > Insecta > Hymenoptera > Scelionidae > Trissolcus > Trissolcus basalis. Next base: position 12,190 of record JAAMPD010000106.1, read on the forward strand.
TATTTTATTATCATAAACTCGGTACTTTTCGTGATCGATGTTCTCCTTATAAGTTTTCTAGTTTAAGAAAATATCATTTTTTAGGTAATAAAAAAAAAATATATTAGGAATTTGTAATAAAAGATGAAAAAAATGTGATGATATTCACCATTATACACGAATTCTTAGATTTGCATTTTTCAAAATCACTATTATCAGAAGCTGAATTCAGAAATCTTAATGGAATCCATTTTGGACGATTGGTTTTGATTTTCTCCTCAACTTCTGATTCTGTGTCTGTTCGAAAATGTTACAAAATTAGTAAACTCATATTCGATAATTGAAGAAATTATTTATATTAAAAATTATTACTTCCACAGAAAGCAACTTGCCCACTATATTCTCTTCCATCGTGCCAGAGAACCTTGAACGATTTTTTGTTTCTTTTTTTTGCATCAAATTTTTTGATATTAGTAACAGGCACGATCCCCACTTCGTCATTTTTCAATTTGACCGCTGCAAACATTGTTCCTTAAAATTGTTATGTAAATAGCAAATAATTTTATTTCAATTTTCTACAACTAAAAAAATTTTGTTACATTTGAAATCAAAACAATAAATTTTGCGTATCTCTATACTAATTTCTGAGAAAAATTATTTAAATAAATTATCAATATTAATCAAAAGGATATGAAAATTATGTTTATATTGATATAGAATTTTTTTTAAATAAACTCATTTTAATTTTATGTAATTTTATATTGAATAATTTCAACTTATTATTCAATTCATGATTAATGAAATTGTGACTTACCTTATTTTCGTCGATTTTATGATATAAAATAGCCTGTATTGTGAATCGATGTATTCTTCAAAGACAACTAGATCCCAAATGTAAAACCAATGTCATAATTCAAAATCAAAACAATACTGAGCGCTCTCTATCAAAGAAAGAGAGAGAGAGACATAGTGTCACCAAAGTGTGGACAACAACACTGCACACTCGCACACTTCTTACCGGTAGCAAGTCGCTATATTGTTTTCGTTTTCAATTTGAGTGAATATATCGCAGAATTTCGAAGTCACTAATAGTGTTGATTATTTTGTATTGCGTGAAAGTTGACGGAGACCGTGTCCGAACGATTTGACACACTCGTTGTTATTTATAACCAACAATTTCTCGGTCATTGTTGATGGCGCGTTCTGGAGACCAGTGAAAAAAGACGTTTGTTTACAAAAGTCGCATTTTTGCTCCGAGGTGGAAGGAGTTTTAAATTTGGACGCTCTGGGAGAAATTTTAAATACGAAGTTATTCAAAATGTCAGGTAAGTCATTCTGATCAAACAATTCAGTATTTTGAAAATCCAATTTTCAAGGTCATAACCTATAAAAATTAACAAAAAACAACTTTAATTGATTACTTGTGTTTTGAATTTCTATGGATTCCTAACAAAAAAAAGGAATTAGGAAATGTGAAACAAGAAATTTGTCAATTGAAAAAGAAATTTTCTTAATACTATAAAGAAATTTACTGATTAGTTTTGTTATTGACATTAATTAGAAAATTACGTAATTGTAGTATGAAAATTCTTAGTCAAATTTTTCTACATATTATTTAGGAAATATACCTATTTGAATAAGAAAATAAATCAAACGACAATTTTGTAAGATTAAAAATGAAATGTATTAATCCAATTTAATAGTTTCTTAACATAATAAATCGTGATTAATTCAATAACAAAAGTAATCTGTAAATTTCTTTATACAATTAAGTAATTTCTTTTTCAATTGAGAAATTTCTTGTTTCACATTTCCTAATTTGTTTTTTTGTTAGGAATCCATATGAATTCAAAACACGGGATGTCAAACAATGTCGAAAAGTTGTTCACATAAATGACTATTCCATTTAGCTGTGCTCAGATGAATTCTTTTGGTAATTTGGGATTTTAGTTACTTAGTTAATAATATGCGTCTCAAGTATTTCATAAAAACAACTTGAAATATAAAATTTAAATTGTTTTTAAAGTCTGCATATCAGTTTCATGAAACATAAACAAATTATATATCTAATATCGTCTCGTTACAACTATTTTTAAGAAGCATTTAATCATTTAATGTTCGCTTGAAGCGAGTGTAATATTACATTTGATATAAATTTTCAATTGACATATTCGAAAAGAACATTATTTTGAAATAATAAAGGACGCCTTTATGTAAACTATTGTTTATAGCCTTTATTATTTTAAAATAATGTTCTTTGTCGAACACGCCACATATTAATAAATTATTATTATTATTAAAAAGAATATTGCATTATTATATAAATTCTAAAATTATCATCTTTATAATTTTATTACAAAAAATTGCAAAAATAAATCGATCCTGCCAGGATTCGAACCTGGAATCTTCTGATCCGTAGTCAGACGCGTTATCCGTTGCGCCACAGGACCTCACGGAGACCGGTGCTGTCGCAGAGCTATTTGTAAGTGTGCTGCAACTAAATTAATCAATACAGCTATGCAGCGGGAAAAAAGCCGGACTCGGGAAAAATCAACAGACATGAACCAGATAAAGTAAGAACAAATAATACACACTGCAGTTTACAAAAAATACTCAATACTGAATGATTAAGAATCAAACATAAAATGATATTGATTAACTAAGATGATCGTTAAGCAGTATTAATCATTTGAATATATAGTGTTGATAACATAATAATATCTTTAAATATTTTCTTCGGGATAAAAAAAATTTAATTAACAAAGGTTAAACAGTAACCTTGACAATTAAGTATAAACAAATTGATGTTGCTGATAAAAGTGGGAGTTTTAGAAGAGCAGGAAAATGAACTGGAAAAAATGTTATTTCAATATATTGATTTTTATTACAAAATGTTTGTATTTAGGCTACAACATGTAATATAATAATTGCGTTTGGTTTAGACTCTCTCTCTCTCTCTCTCGCTCTCACTCTCTTTACCAAATTCAAAGCCGAGCTGCACCATTTTTTTTTCTTAGTCTTCGAAACACCTTCCGTCTGTGCTAAGAGGAAATCGCGATGAAATGCCAAAATCAAAAAAATTAAAACAAAACTGTCATTCAAATTCAAAAGAAACTAAATCACTCATTTGAATAAAAAAATACATAGAAAAAACCGACATTTCCAACCATAAATGCCGCGGTGGAATAATTTTGATATTTTCAGAGCATCTCCTTGTAGCGCAGATTTGCATTACGAAGACGGATGTTTGCTTGTTTTACCCGAAGAAATAGATAATGACGGATTGTGTACATCGAGCTGGAAACACACTCAAGATACATTGTTCGGATGTAAAAATAATAAAATCAGCATTAATGAACCGTCGAGAATTGGTCGCTTGTCTCAAAATTTATCGTCCGACGTAAAAGGAAACTCTCCCAAGCAGCTAATTCTAAGATAATGCAATATTCTAATATATTTTCTTTATTCATATAACTTCTATGTTCCTTAGGTATGCACGTGTATATTAACTAAACAGATACATGATTCTTTTTTTTTTCAATCCGCTGCGCGCAACATCAATGCATGTTCCTTTTTTCGTTTCATTTCTTTTACTCTTCCGAGTGGTCGAAGATCAGGAAGACGCTCGGGTCCATCTTGGACTTTTTCTTTGCACCTTTGCACTGAACTGTTAATATCCAGATTTACATGTTTTACAATCTAGGTCAAAATTTGAACTCAAGTATTGCACATTGAGTGATAAGTTTTCAAATAATTAAACAAAAAAGAGACAATAAAGAAAGGAAAGAAAGATTGCAGCCTCATGCTCTTCGACGTGTCGTGAACTTTCACACAATAATTATCAAGTAAAATTTGTAAAATACAATATATATATATTTGTAAGACCTATTTTTTTATATAAATTCTTGAACTTCGGTTTGTTTTTTTTTAATTTTGTTTATAAATAATTAATAGTAGTAGTCTTCACACCATTTGTTTAACTTTGAGTGTATTTAGATGCCGCTTCAATCGTTTGTCCCTTTTGAAAATTCACGTCTAATATTACATTTGTGCTCGACGCACCGCTCAATCATCTTTTTTTTTAGTTGTAATCGATTTGTCATTTTCGACTGTTTATACATAATACATATATAATATATATTTATATAGTATATATATATATATATTTAAATATATATATATATATATCTAGAGGACTTATGATATTTACATATGTACACGCGTAACAACGGCGTTCGGACCGACTCTGTCGAGACCTTTCTCTTGTTTCTTTTTCTCTTAACACCTTATCATGTTTAAGAACTTTGGAAGTCGCGCTTAGTTAAACTTTAAAATTCCCCTCTCTTACTTAGGCTGTTTTCGTTTGATATCAAAGCTACCAATAGGGTACAAAAGTATCAGATCTATCGTTGACAAAAAGTAAAGTGACAGCAGTATAGGAATTCACTTGGCCAACCATTCCAGTTCGTCTTATAAGCATTTCGTGGTCGACTCCGGCGAGTCGTTGATTTATCGAGCAATCACAAAATGTTTTACAAAAATTTGGTCGACGCTTCTTAAAAAATATGACGCTCCTCGCCGAGTCCGATGACAACATGCAAATTTGTATGCAAAAACTGAGGACTTATCATTTAATTTTACAGTTAATTGTATACATTCAGTACTTGATTTTACGCGTATACCATGTCGTCTTATAATGTTTAAATTTAGTCGAGTTTAGATTGGGGAAAATGCCAAGAAACTATTTGGTTATATTCAGAGGGCAGATTTGGGATTGCATGAAACTTGCATGTATGACACTGAAGAAAATACTTTGGAACGCAGTAACATCACAGCAACAATCGAAGTGAGGATTTTTTCAAGCCAGTGATGACAGATGTCTCTATTTCAAAAAATAAGGAAGAATAAATCATTCATGAGAGTTTTGTCGAAATTGAAAGTTTTTTTGAATTCTTTGGTAGTGTTGAAAATGTAACTAACAAACAAAATAGTATGAACAAACGAAGTTCAATGACAAAGGTAAACAAATTGAATGAAAAAATGAAAAAAGATCAAGCAATTAGAGTAAAACAATTTTATTGAACGATGAAGATCGTTCATTCCTACTGAACTGTTCTGTACATTAGTTACACTATAAAACTCACCGACCTCTCCACAAAACTTCGGTGTTTGATAATAATAATAATAATAATAATAATAATAATAATATTATTAAAAAGGAAAACAAAACCCTTTTTACTCAAACTTGAAAACTTCAACTCAATTGAGCGAAACAAATTAATAGGGACCGAGTTATTGAAATCATGGACTACAATTACGTTATCCATTAGTTCGAAAGTCGCATTAATTCTAGTCGTATAACAGACCCTCACTGGCTCAGTCGCTTGGAGAAAATCTGCGCTGCCTCCATAAGACAGTCAGAACGGGATAAAACGTTGATTTATACAGAAACCCTCGTCTCGGTGAAGCTTAGCCTCTCAACAAGACGATTCACGGTTGGCCAAGTCCTCGCTCATGCTACGATTCGAGATCATCCTCCCGTTGGCTGCTGAAATACGATACGAGTCCCCCGAATTCTCCTGTGCCTTCTTCAGTCGGGCCGTGTTGTTCGGGCGGTCCGGGATGCGGGGCTCCAGGGCCCGGAGGTTGGGGTGGAGGTGGTGGCTGGATCGGCGGTCCCTGATTGTCGCCGCTCGCAGAGAAGTGGTCCGCGGGGTAGGGCGAGCCTTGGTAAGCAGCTGCGTCGTCCGCTGCGGCCATCGGCGGGGGCGGGGGATAAGCCCCGTAGTGATAGTTTGGCGGAGGAGGCGGATGATAAGGCGAGAAGTTGCCAGGAGGTCGACTAGGAGGCGGAGAAGGTTGCTGCATAGCGTGCGCCGATGCGTTCGCAAACGGAGGCATCTGGTGACGAGCTGTGAGTTGCGGAGCGTCGGGGAATCTTGCAAGGGGTGGCCCCGCACGAACGTAAGGAGGTGGAGGCGGTGTGGGGCCTCCCTTAGGCAGCAGTCCGAGCGGCGACCGACTATCCCGGTTGTTAATGGAGATAGGGCCTCCGCCGGAGGGCGAGGGGTCCATCTGATGGTGGGTCGTGTGGTACATCTGAGGTCCAGGCACGCGCATACGCATCGGTGGAGTACCGGGTCTTACTGCAAAATGAGGCGGCATCTGCTGTCCCGGCTGGCGATACGGCGACGGGATCCTACCTCGTGGCTGCATCTCGTAGCCCGGTCGCGGTGATCCTATCATCGGACCTGGACTTGCGTTTGTGCCGAAGTACTTGTGGCCCATGGCAGCTGCGGCTGCAGCGAACGGTTGAGCGGCTCCCGGTGCAACCGGTTGCGACTGCAGCATCCTCGTGATGACCGACGATTGCTGGTTAGGTGGTATGTTGGGATACCCAGCTGACTGATTCGAAGGTGGCGTGGAAGGAGCCGAGCCTGACGTGCTGCTGCCCCCTGGCGTAGGCATGATCGAAAGTTCATCCGGGTTAGAATCAGTGCCCATACCCATCATGATCATCTCTCCACCAGGTCCTTTGGCCGCTGCCTCAGCTGCTCGCGCGGCTTCTAGTGCCAAGGTCTTCTTACCCTTACCACGCCCCCTACGCTTGGGCTTGAGCGGAGTGCCTTCAGGATGAAAGAGCGCCGCTTCTGTCATTGGTATCATTGGATTCGTTGGCACCACCGGCTGCTGTGGCTCCATGATCGGGGGACTGCTCATCTCCGCGGCCATTATCGTCGGGTTTGTTGTTCCATCTCGTCTCATCTGCTCGGCGAGAATCTCCGCTTTGCTGCGACGTCCTCGCTTTTTCTTCTTCGGCACCTCGCCGTCACAGCCCTCCTGGGCGTTCATGCTCTGCTCCGCCGCGAGAATCTCGAGGGCCTTAAGTCTGGCCTTTTCCATTTTCTTGGCCTCTCGTTCTTCCTTCTTCTTTTTCTTTTGGATCTCGATCGCGGCGATCTCGAGCTGCCTTCGACCGTACTCCTCGTCCTCCATCATCATTTGCTCGAGCTGTTCGTCGTCGAGCTCCGCCAGTCCAGTGAGGGAACCCTCGCCTGAACCTGGCGCCATACCCGAGTTTCGTACTGCATCGTCGATGCCCTCGATGTCCATTGTTTTCAACATGTCGTCGTCGTCGTTGAGGATTGGTGTCAGCGAGAGCCGCGGCTGCTGCCGTGGCTTATTCTTAGATCCAGGCTTCGGGCCTGGCTTCTTTCGCACTTTGGGGGTACCGTCGTCCTCGTACGATCGTCTCTTGCCTGACGGGCTTCGGCTCTTCTTCAACTTTTTCAGCTTCTTTTGACTCAAACTGCCTTTCTGAGGAGAGTAGGTATCATCGCCTGAAATTTAAACACAGTTTAGAAACAACTCTCCCACCACTTCATAAACAAAACTTGCTTCTACGCAACTACTTTTTAACTTTTCTTGCTTAACGAAACTTGCCATATCAAATGTTAGGTAAGCACTGATAGAACATTTCGTCATAATATCTTTCGTATCTCAAGATAGAGCATAATTAAAAAGCTATGAAGTTTAGATAAAAACAAATCGGTCAGCACAACCTGGGCAATTTTTCCAAAAAAACTGACAATCTTTCTTTTAATTATCGGAAGGCAATTTGATAATTGTCATTAGTGTATTTGAGTGTCAGAAAAAATGAAATTGGTAAAGTGCTTTACTATTTATACTTCTTCATTCAATGTAAAAACCAAACAATTAACCATTTCATTAGCTTGAAGCTTCAGGTTATATTTTGTATTCTCTGACGAGTGTTTTAATTTAAAATTGGTTTATATGAATTACCTGAATCAGAGTCCTTGTCTTCGCCATCGTTACCCGCTTGGTTTTCATGCATCACAAACTCATCTTCGCTTTCTTCGGTCTTTTTTAATGCCTTTTTTAATTCCTGGAATGTAACAGTGCTTTGCGTCCTATTTCATGTCATAACAAAGGGGGATGGGGGACAGAAACAAGCGCAATGCTCAGTGAAACGTTTCTTTTCCACGTTACATTGAACTACTAGAAATTGTTACTTCGTTTAATTTCACTTTGACTCACCTCATCACTGTCGGACGCCAACAATTGATAATTCACTTTTCGTCCACGCGTACGTCGACCGGGCGTCTCTTCTTCTTGAGTTGTATTATCATCTGGAAGGCCTCCATAGATTATCTGAAACAATAACCCTCCATAAGTACCGACAATTTTCTCGCAAGCCCAGCTTTGTTTACAATCCCTTTTCCTTTTTTTTTTTCATTCAAAGATTATGCAAAAACACCAAGAAGCAAGGTTGGAAATGAGAAATCGTTTGTTTACCTTTCTCCGAATGGCCGGCGATTTCTTTTTGTATTCCTGCGAACAAACGAGATGATTCGTCAGTTTGGATTGTTATTGTTGTCAATCGACAAACAAAAAACAAAAACAAAAGTTTGTAACGTGAGTTGAAAGTTGAGAAGCTCGTAGGAAACAAGGGACTAAGAAAAAAAGAGGTGTCGGGAAGGACAAAAAAAAAGGGAACAGACAAAAATAGTGATGTGAACTTTACCGGAGAGGTATGTGGTCGTGACCGGCCATATGTGAATGGAGCTTAGGAGAAACCGATGGCCGGTCGGTTTCAATTTGAGTGGGTTGTTATTTTTCAGAGGCCCGTGCGAAAACCGCGGGACGAGCCGCGAGGGGTGTTGCTCGTTAGAAAACAGTCCGACATGAGCGCGGCGTTTTTGCGCGGACGTCGACAAAAAAGCACGGACGAAACAAATAGAACAAAAAAAAGAAGCACGAAAGAAAGGTAATCCGGCAGGCTAATGGCTGGGGATTTTGAGCGCGACGCAGCCCGGCCGCACGATCGAACAGGACTCACGCTTCCGGGTTTATTTACAGTGCGAGGCCGAGCGCTCGCCGGGCACGTGGAAGTCGCTTTAATGATCGCTCGCGTCACAATTTGAGGTTAGGAATGCGCGCACAATATCATGTTTATTTCACGGAGAGAAACTCGGCGTTTATCTGTGACGGCACGTTTTCGTTTGTAAAAGCGTCGTTCCGCGCCCGGTCACGTCCCAAGCACGCTCTCATGACTTTTCAACGCACGCCAAGCGCTTCGAAATGCCTTTTCAATTACCCCTTCTTTAATTCTCGGACCAAAATGCTCTGTTTTTGATCAATAACTTTTGAATTGCACAATCCCCGGACACTGTGCTCATGTCCGTACCCAACAAATTAGTCGCGAATTTTAAATCAAGCCAGTTCTCAACAAAATTAACATCTCATTTTACACGCAAACGTCAAAAAATACATTTTAAGCTCAAATTTTGAATCCTTATCATAAACATTCTGCGAACACAAATGTTTATCGATTGTTCAATTTTGAAAAAAAAAACAAACAAACAAACAAATTAAACAATTTTTTGTCGATAATTAAAATAGCAATAGTTGATAACTTTGATGAGATAAAATAGTTGTTTTCATTTATTAATGATGCGTTTAATTTTTTTTTTGTTAATATTATTGTAATTAGAAATTAATTGATTGATTGATTGTTTCGTTCAACTTTTTGGTCGTTAAAAATGTGCATAATTGGTGTTTAATCAGCTGTGGGTAATCAAATTGTAACCGAGTTATGATTTTGTGTGAGAAGAAGAAAAAAAAAAAGTTTTCGTATAAAAGGGGAATATAAATTTGTAAATAACAGCCCCTTTCGCACTCTCGAAAGAGTCGTTAAAGTGTAATAAAATATAAATCATGAGTTTGAGTTTCAGTTGTTCCTTGAAGAAAAAGTTATCGTACACTAACCTGATTAATTCGGTTTAGAGTTACTGAAATGAGAGTTTTGATAACTTGCAGCTCGCGCAATCAATGAAGGACAATTTTATACAAGCCGCATACATCTGTCCTTTAATTTAACTGAATATGGCGGCGATCTATCAGGCTCTTATTTAAGTAGCTTCAGAGTTCAGTTTGTACTATTACGCGGGAAATTATAAATCCAGCATTACAATTTTACAATTTCCAACGACATGAAGAGAAAAAAAAAAGCGTTCCGATTTCCAATCGTTCCTCGCAATCATTAAACAAAGTGATGATTTTTGGTGGGGGATATTGGGGGGAATCATATATTTTATTTCTTTTTCTTGTTTTTTTTTTCAAAAATCTTCTTCAGATTCATATTTTTTTCCAAATGTCAAAAAATTGAAAAACAAAGTTTAATTGAAAAAGTCACAAAATACAATTGGTTTGAAAATGAAAAAAAAATTCATTGAAAAATTAAAGAACAGATCTGACAAATTGCAAAAATCAAGGAAACAACTGAAAAACTCAGAATTAATGAATTAGAAAGAAATGTGAAACGAAAAAGAAAACATTACCTTTTTCCGTTTCTTCGTAAAGTCGTCGGTTAAAGGGAAATTAGTCCCTGCCGGGTCGACATTGATATTTTGAGCGGCCGGCATTGCTGGAACGGGAACCTGCGGTTCGATCTGAGGAATCACTGGTGGGAGTTCGGTTCCCACTTTGTCTGTCATTGGTGGAATAACGGGCTCGACCGGATCCATTGAAGGCGCTTGTTGAATCGTCGGTACTTGCGAGTAAAGTTCCGGCGCTGGCTGCTGGGGAACCGGGACTTGGGGAACGAGGGGTATTTGGTCTGGTAACGGCTGGGACACCGGTGGAGCAACCGCAACCACGGCTGGAACGCTCTCAACAACGCTCGGTCGCACAATCGACTGCTCCTCGTCGGCGTCCATTGACGCCTTCATATCTTCTTCCTCTTCGTTATCGCTCTGCTCCGATTCAATGATACGTTTTCGTTTTTCTTTTTTTCGATTTAGATTTCGTGGATACTGTACGGGATCGAGGTGCTGACACAGTTTTACTTCTAAAATTAATAAACATCGATTAAACAAATTACATGTTGGCTCAACGAGTTACAAATTTTCCAAGGAATTGTGAACAATTAGTTTTTCATTTAATTTTTATCTTTCAGTAGAGAAATAATGATCGGACGAAATTCAAATTAGAAAATTAGCAGATCGAAAATGCGAAAAGAATTTCCGAAACAAAAATAGACATTGGGGATTTGGTATGTGTACACACAAACAATTATACACGGTATTAGAAGAGATGGGGGAGAGAATGTTTTTAGTTTTATCAGTAAAGAGCAAAAATGAAACGAATGAGAATAATTGAATTGTAATAACAAAAACGGTACCTCTTTTTTCTCTGTTTCCAAGAAGCTTCACTGTCTTCACTTTCTTCTGACTCGTTCCAGTGTGATTTTGATTTCTTTCTTTTGGGACGATCACTCTCATCGCTGTCGTCGTTTAACTAAAAAAAAAACAATGAGAGTTTTTAGTATTAGTGTGAATTCATTCATAACAACATCAAGGTGAACGCACACGGGTTCTTCTTTTCTATATTGTTTACAAATAGTCAAAAAATAGTGTTTGGTCTTCGTGCTTTGTCCATTGTAACAACGCGTCATATACAGACAGTTTTAATACTGCGATTTCAAACATTATTCAAAACATTTATGAAAAAAACGTTTTTCAAATTATTGATTGCAAATTTTTAATTACATGAAAAAGTATTTTAGACAATTTAAAAAGTATACTTTTTTGGGACTATGATTTGACTAATGAGAATATTCTTACTAAAATCTTCATCGTATCTCATAGTTCTAGTCCTTGTAGATCTTCGAACAGCTCTTGGGTCGCCCCGTTTACCCCTCCTGCCACCCAGCGAACTGTCCTCGCTCGAACCAGCGTCTTCAAAATCTTCCTCGTCCTCTTCAGTGGTCCCTTTGAAGTCCTCGTCACTGTAAGGATCATCCTCCTCGCTGCTGATGTCCAAACTGTTCAGTTTACGATGTTTCTTACGAGATAGAAGTTTCCGACTCGCAGCTTTCTGCGTTTCTTCCTCTTCCTCTTCGTCCTTCTCTTCTTCATAATCTTCATCACTGTCTTTCTTAAACTTCTCTTCAGGATCGTCGTTATCATCGCTCTTTTGATGTTTCAAGGCCTCCGCCTGGGACTCCTCTTTCTCAGCATTAACAATCGTTGAGATGTCCTTCCCTCTTCCCTGATTGCCTGCGCCCTGCACTGCCTCAACTTCCTCTTGAATCGCGGCGTTAATCATATCATCGTACTCGTTGAATTTGTACGTATTGGCACACCGCCTTTCTCGCAGTTGGTACACTGGCTCGCTCTCATCGCTACTAGAAGAATCTGAACTCGAGCCTGATGATCCTGACGAGCTTTCATCTTCATCTTCATCGTCCTCATTAGATTCATCACTGCCTTTGCCAGATTCATCGCCTGAGTTTGTTCGCGAACGTGCAGAGTCTTTCTTTTGTATAATATTTTCCATACTGATTCCGACGTGCACCAGCCTTTTCTTTCTCAGGATCTCGTTTTCGTGCTTTTTGACAAGCGTGTCGTAGGTTTTTAATCTTGCTTGAAGTCTCATTATGAGAGAGTTCTGTTGAGAAAAAAAGCATGAATTTCAGTTAGAGATAAATCAATTAAAATGTGTAACAGAAATTAATTTTGATATAATTAACATAATAATTACATGTTGGCATGGTGGACAAAACCAGTCGCCTTCAGGGATGAGCATTAACGCCGGCCTCAGACAAGAACAATGCCACCCTTGATCACATTTGTCACAAAGAAGAATCCACTCGGGATGATCTGCTTTGCCACATTTCTGACATGCGTATTCGTCATCGGCTTCTTCTACGTCTTCGGCTGTTGAAATGAAATTACAAATTGATTTGTTTATGTTGACTTAGCAATTGAATTATTATATTTAATTTAAATCAAAAAATCAATATACATTTCTGTGCTGTTCTTGCCCTTCTCATGGGTTCAGCTGCTTCGTCCTTTTCCAAGTCACTTTCTGGTGAAAATTCATGATCACTCTTGAACAATATCGATCCATCGCTTTCCTCCAAGTCATCTTCTTCCTCTTCATCGTTTCCATCCTCGTTGGTACTGCTGGAACCTGAAGAACTTTTCCACGCATTCGCTGGATTGAACTTTGCTGCGTCCTTCTTCTTCTTTCGTCTTTTCCGTTTCTTTTTCTTCTTGCCCTTATCCTGATCTATGTCAGCCTCTTCTTCTTCTTCCTCTTCTTCTTCAGTAGTATCAGCCTGAAAATATAATCGTAAAAATTTAATAACATAAGCAAAGTTAATTTGATATAAATTAAATATTATTCTATTTTATATCGTAATCATGTCGTATCATGAGAATGTATGAAACTGCAATTACTTTTTTCTTTCTTTTCTTCTTGTCCTTTGTAGGATCTTTTTCTTTCTGTTTTTCCATTGTTTCTTGCTCGATCCTCTTCTGCTCCTGAATTTTCAATTGAGCGATCCTGCGAGACTGTCGAACAGGAGGATCATTGGGATCTCCCAGTTGATTTTCGATAGCCGTATCATCAATTTCCAATCCAAGAAGCATTTTTCCTGAAAATAAACAACCATCAATTAATAACCAGATTACCAAACTTAAAATTATTAATTCAACCCAAAACAAAATACAAATTCTTACGTTTTTTCCTCTTCTTCTCCACTTTCTTTTCATCCCTCGACGTATCAATACTGTCCACGCTTTCTTCAACGCTCTCTCCGATGATCTCAATTTCCTTATCATTAGACTTCTTATCTTTATCTTCATCTTCTGTCGTCTGTTTCTGAGCAGGTTTCGACTTGTTCTTTGAGAATCCTTTCCCTCTCCTTTTCCTCCCCCTCGGTCTACCTCGTTTGATCTTGTTATCATTACACTGTACAATCATAACGTCATCATCTCCCTCTTTCTTTTCATTCTCATTGTCATCGATCGTCTCAACTGGAATCTCTGCCGCCTTAGGAATCTCATCCTCCGAGGAGATGGTCACCACTCTGCTCTCTTCAACCGTCTTCTTCAGTTTGTGATCTATCGTCTTTTTGCCTCTGAGTTTCATCTTCTTACCACCCGGCGCTTCTACTTCTTCAACACTCTGAACATCGTCGCTCTTCTGTTCGTCATCCGGAGCGCTACTACGCCTTTTGCGCGAGGACCTGGTGGAGGGTCTCGTGATCACAGGAGTTTCGTCTTCCTCGACTTCTTGTTGAGCTTCTGCGGACTTCTGACCCGACGAGTCCATCTTCCACTCATTTGAATAAACCAGCTCGGATACCGGCTTACACCTTATCTTCATCTGGCAACCGTCTGATTTATCAGCTTCGTCGATGGCCAACGGATCTTCTTCTGGAGCTGCAAAGGCGTCGTCATTGTCGACTCCGTCCGAATCAGATTGCACACTTTCAGGCTCAACATGGGCAATGGTCGCTGGTTCGTTCGGTTCTTCGTCCGTTCTTGACATCTCTGCGATCATCAACGTCTCCAGAACTTTCTCAGCTGACTCGGCACTTGGTGGTTTCGTTTTCACCGGAGGTAGATCATCGTCGCCAACAATCTCAAGCTGACGTTTGTTGCTTTCCTTCTTCTGATCCACGTCTTTGTCTTCGGCGAGAACTTCGACCTTCTCAAAAGATGGTTCAGGTTTTTCTGAGACTTCTTCCAACGGGACTTTCGCTTCTAAGGCTGAATCCAGATGGTTTGTCATTTGTGCATGTGTCACGAGTTGAGAATTGGTAATGGGTAATATGGGAGGCTGATCCACTTTGGAAGAAATTGCTTCAGCGACCGGCTCTGGCTCTGAACTTTTTTCAACTAATTCTATAGCTGAGGTTTCTAGTTTTGGTGCTTCTATCGTTTCATCTTTTACTGGTTCTACAGTAGATCCTGAATCAGCTTTAAGTTCAATTAAAGGCTCTTTCTCAATTACTGTCTCTTCTGGTTTCTTTTCTGTACAGAGTTCTGGAACTTTTTCAGGTTCCTCGACTTTTTCTGAAACTTCTGTCAACGCTGGATCTTCTATTTTATTGGAACATATCGAAATTGGTTCATCTTTTTTCACATCAATTTCAACCTGAACGTCTAAGGCTTGAACAGGTTTCGACTTGATGGTTATATTTTCTTCTGACTTGCAAGTTTCATTTTTGACTTCTGGTTCAGACAGATTTTCAGAAACTTCATTCTGCAGAATTTGAGTTTGTTCTTCAGTTTTTGTTTCAGATTTCAATGAGGTCTCACTCGGCACTTTGTCTAAATCCGATTTTATGTCACGTTCTATCGTGTCGGGTATTTCATCTTTGATTTCATCATCCACCTGTTGCACTTCGTGAACTTTCTTTTCTTCTAACTCTTGTGGTTTGGGAACAAGTTTCTCTTCAGTTTGTACTTGTGATTGTTCAATTATGCATGGTGATTCCAATTCCGGTTCTTTTTGTGCTTCTTCAAATATCGGGACTGGTGGGAGGCTTATCGTTTCTTCATCCAATTTTTCCGGGAGGCTTGCCGATTCTTCAACCGATTTTTCCGAAACGCTTGTCGATTCTTCAACCGGTTTTTCCAAAATTTCATTCTGGACTTCAGTTGGAGTTGATGTAATTTCATTTTCCAATTCGTTCTGGACTTCGGTCGGAGTTGTTACAACATCATCTTCTGTTTTACTCTGAACTTCAGGTAATGATGTTACAACTTCATCTTCCACTTTATCCTGAACGATTGGTTTTGTTACAATTTCATCCTCCAATTGATCCTGAACTTCAATTGGTTTTGATAGAGTTTCTTCCTCTAATTTATTTGAAATTTCGATTGGCCTTGTTACGATTTCATCTTCCAATTTACTTTGAGCTTCGATTGGTTTTGATAAAATTTCATCTTCTACTTTATTCTGGACTTCAGTTGTTGGTGTTACAATTTCATCGTCTATTCTGCATTTTGATTCATCTTTATTTTGAACTTCGATCGGTGTCGATAAAATTGCATCCTCCAACTTAGTTTGAATTTCAGTTGATGTTGATACAACTTCATCCTTCAATTCACTCTGGATTTCAGTTGGTTTGAATAAAATTTCATCTTCTACTTTATTCTGAACTTCGGATGGTGTTGATACTTGATCCTTTAATTTATTCTGGACTTCAACTGGTGGTGATACTTCATCCTCTATCCTCATTTTTGATTTATTTTCATCCTGAACTTCAGTTGTTTTTGGTACAATTTTATTCTCCAACAATTCCGTCGGTTTTACTTTTTCAGCTACCTCTTCTTTTTCTACCTCCATTTGTACAGGCGAAGAGGGAACTGGTATTTCTTCTGTCCTACAATCTTGCTTGCTCTGATCCTCCAAAACATTTTCATCCACAAGAGAATTTTCCTGCAGCTCTGATTTTGCTGATCCAACATCCACGTCCGTGCTGGTTGTTTGGATCGAACAAACGTCACTGCTCAATTCCTCAGTTTCTTGAGGTTGCGGAATCTCATTTGTTTCTAAACTTTGAACATTGTTTTCCAACTCAGATGACATCTTCGCTCGTTCAAAATTGTTCAAGTTGTTCTCCTCTTTCTCGTTTTCGGAATTGCAACGATATTCTGGAAGGACATTGTTCTCGATCTCAGGATCGTCCAAAATCGACTTGAAATTTTCCGTTTCGTTGGGAATGTCTGACATTTTGGAGTCGTTCGTAAATTCACCGTCCCTTTCGTTCATAAAAACATCATCGCTGACATTTGATTCGCTGCTAGCATAATTTGCAACCAACGAAGTGTTACCGCTCATAATTTCAGAAGTGAAATCCTTGTTGCATTCTTTAAGATTGTTCTCTGTAAGTTCCATGTACTTCGTTTCTTCTCTGCCCGACAAGGGCGACGATTTGTCAACTTCATTTTGCTCCTCAACCATTTTGACATCGTTTTTTTCTTCAGATTCTTTGATTGCGTTTTCCCTTGGAGCTTCCAAGTTGTCCGTTAATTTTTCAGTCGAACTGGAATCCTCTGCTGAATTGACAACGTCTGATTTAACTTCAGTCCTGCTTTCCTCCACGACCAGAACGTGCGTCGATTCACTTTTTTCAGCTTCTTGTAAAACTTCCGTTCGATCTTTTTCCAGCTCTTTACTTTCAGATTTCTCATCCTTGGAAGAACAATCAACTTCAACTTCCATTGGTGTTTCACTTTGTACTTCCGCTGGGCTTTCAAGTTCCAATTTTGTTTCAATTTCCTGTCGTACTTCATCAACAGTCTCAGCGACGGTTTCTTTTGACTCAGGAAGATCAGACGTTTCCATCTCACTTGTCTCCACAACTTTGTTACTTTGATCTTTTGGTTCACTCACCAAATCTTCAGAAACTTCCTTCGTGCTCTCAGCTGACACGTCGGTACTTTCAAATACCTTCGTTTCAGCCGCAGAACTCGTCTCGGAAGATACAGTTTGTTTCTCCTCAACAGAATCAATTCTTTCTGAAACCGATTCTATCGTTTTACTTTCAGAAGGTTCTGGTTTCTTTTCAACCGGTTTTTCGAATTTTGGTGTATACGATATACAGTTTGGCCCAAAGAAAAATCTAGGTGGCGACGCGGGACAGTCGCTCTCTGTTTGATTGGCCGCCAAGCTACTCGTACACTCATCGTCCCTCGAGATCGTGGGCTGTTTATCGGCACAGTTTGTAGCTATCTCAGGCACTCCTGGTTTGCAATGTTCTGATATGTCTGCCTGACTGGACACCGCGCACTGTTTCTCGTCCGGTTTGCCAACGTCCCACCTGGATATCCTCTTAACTCCCTGGTTAGACTTGGCAATCACCTGAACGCCCAGACTCGGCTTGAATTTGGGTTTCGACAGTTCCGCGGTGCTCTCGCTGCTGACTGAACAGTGATCGGTGGTGTCTACGTCCTTGTTCAACTGAAGCGTCTTGTTCGTAACGTTATTCACAAGATTGCTGTCAGGCAGGATTTTCGACTCGGCTTTCGAGTCGCTGCTCTCTTTGTTGTCCCCGGACTCGTCGTCGCCCGTATTTCCCGCGTCGCATTCGCGCCCGGAACCTTCTCCAAAGAAGAACATCACCGGCTCTTCAACAGCCTCACCAATCTCCAGATTAACTGACTCGCAGTCCTGGCCCTGGCCTTCGCCCTGGACCATCATCAGCGGTTCTTCTATGGAGTCTCCGACCTCGGCCCTCCAATCTTTCTTATCAATCGGCCGGATCGGTAACCCGTCTGCTCTTAGCCTCTTAATCATCGGCGCTCCCTCTTCTATCGGACGCTTGATCGGCGATGGGCCCATCCGCAACGCAGCGATTTTACTCGGATCCGGTAAAATGGAGTAACTTGGTAACCTGTGCTCTTCTTTCGGCAGTCTGCCTGAATTGTGGTAGCCCGCAGACATGTCGAATCCCGCGAAGGGGGCCTGTCGTTTACTCAAATCCGCCACCATCGCGTGATTTCTCATCATTACAGCTCGCGGATCGTAACCGATTTCTGTTTTGCTGGGTACCTTCTTTGTGCTCAAATCCATTTCCTTATCCTGGGCCCTGTAACCAACCGACAAGTCAATTGATTCCATCTTGCTGCGACTAGATAGATCCATCCCTGAAAAATCAACCGGCTGATCGTTTTCGTATCGCGCCGATGCAGACAGGTCCAATCCGTTTCGGGATCCCATGAGCTGGCTCGACTTTGCTAGATTTTGTGCAATGTTCTCCAGAGTCTTGGGTTGCTTCTCCAGCTTCTCCGATTGTATTCGTACAAGATTCGCTGCCAGCTGATCGATTGGCTTGATGGGAAGCTTGTTGTGCGCTGGACTTTTGACCAACTCAACTGGTTCCGGTTTGGTTGGAGTTTCGGGCTTTGCCAACTTGGTTGGCGTGGTGATGACCGATGTCTCAATGGGTTTCACTTTTTCTGTGACCCCATTTTTGTCTTTTGTTTCATCTTTAACTACAGGCTCAGCTTCAACTTTGATCTCTTCTTTAGGAGTTTCCTCTTTTGATCGTTCTTTGATATCAAGCTTTTCTTTTGACTTCCCATCTTCGCTGGGAAGCTCGTTACTTTTGATCTGCTCTTCCTCTTTTGTTTCTTCCTCTTCCTCCTCTTCGTCAGACTCCTCGTTCTCGTCATCGTCCTCCTCCTCGTCTTCTCCACTCTCTTCTTCATCATCGGCTTCCTCTTCGTCGTTCTTGTTTTCCGATTTTTTCTTCAGTTTAGCTTGAGTGTCATTATTTGATTCGTCTAACGATTCCTCGTCATTTTCCATTGCCTTGTCTTGGCCTGTGTCTATCGTCGGTTGGTCTATCGATTCAGCACTATTGCTGTCTTCACTCAGTGGAAGGGCTCCCACTTCGCCGCCAGACAAGACACTTATTAGACCAATCATTCCTTCTCGGTCTCTATAAGAGAAAATAAAGCCAATTAAATCAATCAAGTATTATTCAGTTTATAAAAAAATCATTGTTCGTTATAATCAATTTAATTTTAAAATATAAAATAGAATATAAATGACAACGAATGAATATGAAGTTACAAACTTTGCAACAAGTTCCCAGTTTTCCTCGTCAAGGTCTTCACGATAGACTCTTATGTTACACTGGTCATCGAGTTGACACCAATATGCCAAGCCCGTTTTGTCCCTCCCGAGAGGTTCCACTCGAAGTTCTTTAGCAGATAACTTGTTGATTTCATTTTTAAACCTTTGATTCAAGTCAAACTGCGCTTCAAGCAGGGCCTAAAATGTAAACAAAATTTTGAATCAATTTTGTAAATATAACTATGTTTGTCAGCATAGTTTTTATATTATTTCAATATCATATTTTTATTCAAAATATTTTTGTACCTTTAAAAGGCGTAATTTGACAGCAACTCGAGCTTTTTTGTAGCCAAAACGTTCGAGCTCCCATCCATCCTGATTGGAATAGGAATGACAAAATTTGACTAATGCACGTTCCCATTTCTCAGGTGCTACTGACTTTCGTAGTTTTCGTAACAATTTGATGTGTAAGTCAATCAAAATCTGTGGTACTGTAAAACAAATAACATTTAAAAAATGAGTTTTAAAAATTATAGAAACAAGTTTTTTCAATAAAAACCAAACCGCATTGTTTGTCGTTTGTTTGATCAGTTTTGGAGTAACTGAATATATTTCAAAATGATCTTATGTTAAATTTTTATCATTACTTTGTCTTTTTTCGAGTTAATGTATGTCAAATGTTTGAAAAAACCAGCTCAAAACAAACACGCACGAAAAGGTATTCCGGCCGAAACACCCAAACAACGCAACAGTGCCCGCCTGTCAACTCCCCACCCTTAACCTAACACACCCGCCCTCTTAACCCGAAAACAAACATGAGAACGAGTGGCAAAACGGCGCCTTTTTATTGCACTCGCGATAAAGCAAAAAACCTCGTGGAAAATGACGACGAAAACGAAATAAAAGAAACGCGACGGAGATAATTTTTCTCACTGTGACAATCGTTGCGATCGTCCGTCTCTCTCTGTTTCGTAAAGTGGCGCGCGCGCGTGCAACAGAGAGGACAGTGGTTGAGTGCGCGGCTCACCTTCTTGTACATTGTCCAGCATCTCCTGCAGACGCGAGATGTCCGGGTAGTCGAGGCCGCAGCTCTTGCCGAAGCACTCGAGGAACGAGCAGATGACGGCAAAATTCGGATCGCTCACGCAGGAGGCTTCGCTCTCGGACGCCATTTTTCATCGGGAAAGCTGAGCGGCTCGCGGCGGGTGTGAAAACGGGCCGTCGCGGCGCATCGCACTCGGCGCGCGACGTTACCGGGCCGCGCTCGAAAACGCGGCTCTCACTCCGCGTCACTCTTCGCCACTTGCAAAACACAACGGTTCTCGGCACGGCGATTAAACGCTCTCACAGAGGATACGCGCACGGTGCCAGTTGTCGCGCTAGTGGCGGCGGCAGTTGCGCTCTCGCAGATTAATCCCGTTACCAACCTCGCGGCGTCCAAACTTTTACCGCGCATTTTCTCGTTGGATTCTTTTTTTTTCATCTAACCGTCGGCGTGAAGTTGAGTCTCGGCTGGGGAGGGTCAAAATAACATTTTTGAACACAGATTAGGATTGTTTATTCTGACATTTTGTTTACATGTTGAAAGACAACAAACGGGGGGACAAAAATGTTTATGTTTATGAGGTTGCGCGCGAAGCATGTTAAATTGATAAACAGTGTTGCCAACCACGCGATTGAGGTTAGGTACGGATCTGTTCGGCGCGTTTGTTGCAGATGGTTTTAAGTTGTTTTCTCGATTGACAGTCACCTGAAATTAGTGTAATTTGTTTCTCTTGCATCATTGATGATCTCTTCTGTTACAGAGGACAGTTTTGTTTCAGGTTGTTATATGATTTGATGATTTATTTTACAGGATCATGGACCTCCCTTACCGTTTACGCCACTGCGATTGGATTTTCAAATTCGCGGCATTTTTAGAGGTTCCAATGTCAATGCCGGCTAATTATTATTATAATAATTATATACAAAAATCAAAATACACTAATTTGGTTTAAGGAACTATTATATAAATGTTAGGTTATTTCATTTGTTTCTATTCTATTCTTGTTCTCGAGAATTGGCAGTTGTCGTTTGTTTATGTTATATTTTAAGTGACATTGAAATTCTTCTTTTGTTTATTTTCTCATACTATTTGGTTTTTCATTGAAAATGAGGTTAAGAAGTATATGTAAACAACTAAGAAGCTCGAAATTCATTGTTTGGCGAATGAAAAAAATTATAACTGTTATAATTATTGTTCCAAATAAAAGAGCTAAGACTGTATACTCACAGAGCACAGTATTGTGAAATACTGCCTACACAGAATAGGGTAAAAAATATCAACATATGTAAATGATGTCGACTTAACGACAAGGACACTGTGTTAACTGAAAGTCCAGCTTTGGTCAGGATCAGGAGTTCATTTTTAGGCAATGACTGAGTGAAATGAAAAATATCAGTGTAATAACTGAACTATCTGTCTAGCTGATAAGCTGGAGCTGTGTAAATCTGCGAAAAAAATGGGCTCCTCCTATTCCGACCACAAGACGCTTAAAAGTATAATTGAAGAATTTGTCTGATTGCTCTAGGTGACACCATACGATAGGCACCTTGCTCAATGATTTGTATTTGTAAGAGACGACTATTATGGTCTATTTTGTGCACCGAGGAATTGTCCATGTGTAGTGTTGTTTAGCCGGCTTTGCTAGTTCAATCGATATACTAGACTGAGCCCGTTTAGCGAGAGAAATCGTTACTTCATTGTTGCAAAAAGCCTACATCATACTGAAAATTCACATTCCATATGCAATAACAAAATCTTCAAAACAAACAGAATGTTTAAAACAATAAAAATTACTGAATATTCATTACAATAATTAAATTTTTGATTTAAAATCAGTAAAGAAATAATATTAGTAAAAGTCATTCATTTCAAAGAGTCAATTTGAGCAATAGTCTGAGAGTTCTTTTATCCAAGATGTTATTCTGTTTTTTGAATCAGAACAAAAGTTTGTGATTGTAAACATCGATAAAATGAAAGCATCGTTGCGCGCAGACACGACTGCGCAATATTTATCAATCGTAGAGTTACGTCCAGGTGTAAGTGCATGGGGTGTGCCGTGTATGTGCACAGACACTGTTTAACGTAGAATTTAAATGAATGAATTGACGTATTTCACGAAGGAATCCATCAATGAAATATTTGTACACATGCAGACAAGCCGAGAATCGTATCATCTGTTGCTTTGTGGTGAAATTTAAAACTAATTATGGATTTAACTGCGTGGGAAAAAAAGTAATAACGAACAAGCTTTTGAATTTAAATTTTTATTGAACAAAAAAAAAGAGAGAAAAAAAACTTCTCAGGCGAGTACAGCTGAAAAATATATCTAAAACATTTACCAATTGACGTGTAAATAAAAAGTTGAGTTACAAAAATGAACTCTGACAAAGGATCAATAAATATCCAAGTAGACAGTAGTCTATAACGATGCGTTGTTTTATATAGTATATCTCCTCTGCGTTACATTAGTAGAAAAGTGACGCGTCGTACAAAATAGGGGTCCTTATAAAAAAGGTTTGGGTTTTTACACGCAAATCATTCCCGTTTGTACAAACCATCCACGGCCAAACGCAAAATTCTCTTTTAATGTAAAAGTTGACTCCCATTCTTAAAAATTGGTTGCGTCTAAAATCTTTTTTACACGGTTCAACGATTAATTGCTAATCAACAATGCGGTAGATGAAGGTCAACAAGAACTTGTTGGTTCCTTTGAACGTCTTTCGCTTCTTTCATCATTCTCAAATTGAACTATTTGTAAAAACTCATTTCGCTGCACGCTGCGCAAAGAGAGTTCGTAATTGTTGCTTGTAACTCTCTGCCTCCTCTGCTTTTTTCTGCAACGCCTTTCTGTACTCCTCGGCCAGTTTTCTTGCTTTTGCAAGTTCTCGACTGAGAATTGCAACATCGGTTTCCCCTATCGTCGCAGACTCGGAGTTCTGATGGTTGTTTTCTTCCTCTGTTATTTCTTCTATCTCATCGTCCAGATGCAAAATCATCTCTGGAGCTTTTGTTATCGTTTTCGTCTGAAAAGAACCACAAACGATTCAATTTAAAAATAAGAAAATTTTGAAATCAAAAGCGTGCATTTTTGTAATAAAAATTCAGTTTACCTTAGTTAATGGACTTATGGTAATTGAGCCAAGATTTTGCGTGTTTGGTATTGCTGTAATAATTGTTTTGTTTTTGTCGATATTCTTTTTCAGGATGTTCGGACTCCTTGAAGTTACAGGACTTGTCGTTTGTCCGAGAATCTGGTTAGCTCGTATCGTTATCACTTTTCGGGGTGTAACATTTTTAGCATTTTGTACCTGAATTCTTTTAACATTAGTCTTCGTTAAATTCAAAGCAAGCTTCCCAGCTTCTGTAAGGATATAAAAACAATTTTTTTTTAAATTCAAGAATTTGAAAAGACAGAGAAGAAAGAATTGAAAGTTACCCGTTAAAACTACAGTTCGTCCACTCTCCATGGCATTCTCAACAATAGAATCATTTTCAACTGGAATCATCGTGATCCCATGAGCTTGTAACAATTGGAATGGTTGGTTGACTCCAAAGTCTGAAATGTCTTTGTGGTTTTTGTTACTCATATAAGCCGTATTGACAAAACCATCGATCTTGCCCAGCTCCTTTTCTTGTTCATCGTCACTCACGACTTGAATCTGTTGGAAAAGCATTCTCTGCTTCTTACCTACGGAAGCTGAACGTTTTTCATAAGTCGAACAAAGATTAAATAATCCAGTTAAGCGAACGTTCATAATTTTAAAGATAAAAATTTACCATGGACTTTTTTCTTCTGAGGTCGATGCTCCAAGTGGATCTCCTCGTCTTGTCGGTTCGCCTCTAGTTGTATCAAGCCCTCTTCTCCTATCTCGATGTCTAGGTCTTGCGATTGACTGGAAACGTTCGACTGACTTTGAAGCCCACTCGATTTAGGGCACGCTTCTCTATCTTGATTCAGCATGTCTACTATATCGAACCTCTGGCGTTCAATCGCCAGATTGATGGGAGTTTTATCAAATTTACTTGCAGCGTACACGTCTGCGCCGTGTTCCAAAAGGATTCTTATGACTTCTATGTGCTCCTTTTCCACCGCCCAGTGCAGAGGTGTCATTCTAAGCTAAACATTTTCCAACATCAGTAACCATTTATCATTCTACGTCGGAAAAAAAAGATGTTTCTTCTTTATGAATCATTACCATATCTCTGCTGTCTGTATCAGCACCATAATTCAACAACAACTGAACCATTTCGAAGTGGCCCTCATAAGCAGCCATGTGCAGTGGAGTTCGATCGACTTTTGTTCGCGCATCTCTCGATATTCCAGCTCGGAGTAAAATTTCCGCTGTTTCTATGTGATTGTTTTGAGCGGCTAGATGTAGAGCGCTTGTTCCCAACTGAAAAAGAAATCAATCCGGGTTATTTCTGATAAAAATCGATATTGCCTACAATTGAAAAATTTTTCTATAAACTTTTTCTGTGATTATGAATAAATTTCTCTTTTAATTATTCGTCATTTAATTACGAGGAAAAAGTTTGTTTAGATACATAAACCTCATGAATAGTCATGGTTGAAAATAATTCTTTTTTCATTTTAATCAATCCAACGATGACAGTGCGATGATATTTGAATAAAAAAATGACTGTAACTATTACTAACAAAGATTTTGTTATCAAAAAAATTAGCATTCATGGTCTTGTGATAAGACTGCAGTGCCATATCATAATTTTGAAGAATTCAGAACGTACCCAATCTGTTGTGAAAGGTGCCCCCCTGCACATGAGTTCCCTGACAGATTCCTTGTCCCCATTTTTTGCACTTAATAATAATTGTTTCCCTAATTCTACTATCGATAAGGCATCTTGTGATCTCGACCCTCTTGCAATGTCGCAAGAGAGTATCTCAACCTAAAATCAAAAAAGACATTTTTAATAAAACTCTTCATTTCTTTCATTCATTTCAATAATAAATAAAAAAACAAACAAACTACAAAAAGAATGCATCCTTACAGGTATAAGTGTATTGTCAAATCCGTCAACACAAATGTTTTCCTGCATCTTCCTAACCTCTTCAACTTGATGTCCTCATTGACTACCTTCCCTGAAACCGTCATCTCTGTCAAAATTGTCGGGTGAATTTTTCGTAACCCAACGATCCTCATTTTTCGCAAACAACCGACACAGTAAAAAATTAGAGAAACTTTGAATAAAAAAACCGCACAATGTCAAATGAATTTGAAACGAAAAAAATTGGACGATCAAAGTTCATCGGCCGATTGTTGACAGAACAAGTGTTTCGGTTGGTTTTGATTGTTAGACGAGTGTGAATCGCGTGGCCACAAACGAGACGCGGCCAAAACGGACCGTACAGGATGTTGGCGTTGGCTCGTCGTTTTGACTTCCTGTTCCTGTGCAACGAACGGAAGTCCCTTGCCATAGGCCACGCGGCTCACGCTTCGTCTCGAGGTCGCCAGGGCGCAAGCGTGCCCGCACTCTACTTACGGCCGGTGCATCCTTGGTTTTACGTTGCGATCTCCTCCTCGTGGCAGGCCTCAGCAGCGGTCCGTCGAAGGTCGAACACGTCGAATTTGACGGGACAACGAGACGCGCGGAAAATGGCGCCACCGTGGCGTCATCGCTCGGCCGCCACTCTCACGCCCGACATTTTTTTCCTTCGCATTTTCATCGACCCACTCAAGATAATCGACTTGAAACTTCTTCCTGTTGACGATGAATTGTTTATTCAGACTCTTGCAACTGATTTCTTTTTGCGCATTCTTTTATAAAGGCTTGTTTTTCTCATCGTTTTGAGATTGCGACATTTCACAAGTTCAAGGTTAGGTTAGGTGCGCCATAGGTGGCGCGGTATTTGAATTTGAAAATGTGGAAAAAATTAGATTGTTTTGGGGATATTAAATTAGAAATGTGGGTAATAAAAATAAAATTATAAAACGATTTAATGATTTGTTGGAATGGGAGTATTAAGATTGTTATCATTGGGAGGGAGATAAAATTTGGAGCGACAATAAAATGATAATAAAGCGCGTGAGATTAGTCGAGATTGGGGTCTAAGTAACCACAATTAAATTCAGCAACTTTGAGTTTATTTAGTTGTTAGTGAAAATTGCGATCGCAAGACATTTGACGTTGAATATTTGAAAATGTATTAAACCCCGGGAACAAAGTTTTTGATAGGAGAGCATCTTATTGAATTGCGATGAACTTTAAGTTTCGTTGAATTACTTATTAGCCAACTTCTCGTTTCATTAAAAGCACATACGCAAAGTCTCGGGATCACAGCAAAATAATGGAATCTTAAAACTTGCCGAAAGTTTCCACGCAGTTCCCATCCGCTCTTTGGATTTAATAATTCACTTTGCTTTATCTTGGGATTTACTTCTTATCTATCGGATCTAATCCCTTTTTTTTTGACAAATTAGAACTTCGTTTTTTCACAATTTAAAAAACAACATTTTCCTGAAAATAAGAAAAACTAAAACCAACTAATGTAAAAATCAATAAGTGGAAATGTTTGATAAAAAAAAAAAAAAGTAAATGACATTTTTGAAGTAAAAATTTAATTACTGTCGAGATACTGGATCAATATATTTAGGGTTTGATAAAAATCTAATTTTCGTATAATATTTGTATCGGTTGGTCAAATTAGATTGGTAAAAAAATTGAATGAAAATGTTGAAAGATAATAATTGTTCAATGTTATTTGAAAAGTATGGAAAGTTTTGGACGATAAACATTGATAACGTTCTGATAAAGTTTAGTAGTCCTGAACAGTGTATCCTGTTAGGATTGGCCGATTGAACCAGATAAATTTAGCATTAGACCAGACTAATAGGTGCTGCCCTGATATTATCCTATTAGTTTAACATAACTACTCACAATATGTATCCCGATGTTCGAACTTTGGCGACATTACTCTGCCCATTTCTAACGACGTAACAGGCAACCATAATTAATAACGTGCAACATCTACTAATCATTAATCAATGGAATTTTTGAGCGCATCAGTTTGAACGTACTTGAAATCGTTATTCAAAATCATTAATATTGAATTCATTCATAAATGATATCAGTTTGATCAAAATAACATTCAAACTGAAACGTAACAAATGAACAACAAATGAGACAAATAATAATAATGTGGACAGACGAATTTTGTAAAAACTTGTGTATTTCAATTGTTTTTGCAGTTTCAAAAACTGTGCTTTTCAAACTGCTGTTTTGGTAATGATGAATTTTCCGATGGAAATTGAAACGAGCGCATTCTAATCGATTCAAAACAAATGGCTAAATTTGTATTGCAAAATTGCAATCAGTGATTCTATCAAAAGCAACTTGTTCAGCGCAACGCAGTTTTACCGCCGAGCGTACAGCAATATGTCAGATTTCATCTCTGACAGAAAATTAATAATTGCCGCTGTTTACTCGGTTCTCTAGGAAGCATATCTGTTTTTAACCGCACGCTCAAAAAAACAATCTCAAATTTTCTAAACGCGACAAAATTTGTCCGAACGTTAAATTCGAAACATCAATCTGAAATAACTGTCAGAGAATCTATATAGATTCTCTTATCTTCTATCAAGAATTTTAATTTATAAATTTAGTGAAAAATTAAAGTCGGACTGTCGGTACACTCAAAATAGCTTTCTTCAAATGATAATTAATCAAAATAATTTTTTAATTTTATAAGTATGTATACAATATGTTATTAATGTTCGTCTAATAAATCTTCTGATATTATGTTTTTAATAATTATGTTTTGCGAATTTTTACAGGTTCAATTTTTTTCATCATCGTCTAGGCGTTCGCGTCAACTTTGACGCTTACTAAAATTCAAGGCGCTATTAAAAACTCAAATCTTCCACTTTCTATTTTTGTATTGATATTTTTATTCTGTCAACTTCATTATTTTGTTTGCCATTTTTTTATTGATAAGGATTCGGTGAATTAGACGCATTTGATCTTTTTTTTAATTAAAAAATTTTTCATCAAATACTCTATGTGTTATAGGCGACTTCATTCGCTGAATTCATATCAATACGAAAATGAAAAACAGAGAGTTTAATTGACACGGATGAATTTCGATACACCTCAAAGGCCCATAGTGTTTTTGATAAATACAGCAAATTAAAAGCGAATTAGATCTTTTTTGTTAAATTGAAATTTTTTTCATCAAAAACCATGGCGCCCTTAAATCGAATTGAAATTAAAGCGAAATTGCATGTCCCACCTTAAACAAAACGTAGAAATTTATGGAATGAAAATATCAATATGAAAACGATGTTAAAACGTTATACAACCCAAAATGAGGAGTGTTAAAGAATTTATTTTGCGAAACTGCACGTTCCACCTTAATCGGTGAAGAAAAATGATTCAAGTTTTGAGATTTGGAATCAATTTCGGTTAAGGTTCGTGGGAGGCTCTCAATATCGTACTAAATCATATTCAAAATCACACGCCCAGAGTATAATGTTCTTCATTGACTCGTGAGAAATGCGCCCTCGGATATTCCGATTTGGCGCGATGATCAGCGGCCCGAACAACTGTCCCCTTAATTTCCATTTTACTTGGGCGAGATATGTAAAATGGTCGCTGGGCAAAATTCAGTCAGCAAATGCAAATACGGGCATAGCGATAATTGAATCACCCTCGTTATCGATTTAAAATATCGGGACGAAGTTTCGTATGAGAGAGGCCAGAGAGCCTTTCCGGCCGAGGAGAGGGCGGTGTTGTGCCGAGGTATCTCGATTGTCATGAGATCCGTAAAAAGCCAAGATCCGCTTTCAAGCCCGCGAACTGATTGAAAGCGCACTTTCCAGTTCAATTAATTCCGACCGAGGGCAAAATTTCAATTCCTCATGCATGCGAACAACCATTATCGCGAGCGTTTGTTTGTTTATAATAATGTGCAGCGCGCATTATTAATCGCGTTTTGAATTTCATGCCCTATGATATATATGTGCGATATATATTCGTATATTTTAGACTAAATGTGTTATCAACTTGGTGAAATCGATATTCAATATCTATATGGAAATATATCCTCGTGACAATATTTTACAAACGTATTTGATAATTGAGTTCAAATGCCACAAGGATTTGCTTTTCTCTTTAAACAATTTTTCTATTTTTCTATATATAACTTATATTTATTTTTGTCAAAACTCATTTGAAAGTGCAATTTCACTGAAAAATAAAAATCAAATTTTTTTGATGTAAATTTTTGTACAATTAACAAGTGATGTAATTGTTGAATGTGACAATTTTGGTTGTCGGCATTTTGATTTATAATTCCATTACGATTTGCAATCCAATTTGTAATTTTTTGGAAAATGTAATATTTTGCAAACATCCAAGGTTATTTGAATGAAATATATGGAAAAATATTTATTTTACACTGCGAGAGGAACAAAAATGTCCCCTCCGGCTTCTGAGGTAAAACATCATAAAATGTTATTTTCAATATTTGAAATTTCTCAACTTTCTTTCGCACATGTGTTTTCATACCAAAATAATAGAAGGATGAATATTTTTCTGAATTGTAAAAATTGTTGAAAATTCTGTTTGGGCAGTTCGGATAACAGTGACACCTCGGGGTAAATGTGACACTTTTCAATTATCGATACAATTTCACATTTCATTTTGAAAACTCGAAACAATCAAAAAATTTTAATTATTGCTATTCCGATATTTTTCTCAACATTAGAAACATATTTGTATTTCTTTATTGTCAAATAAAATTATGATAAAAATAATAATTTTATATAGTACATATTTCTTCATAGACGAAAATATATTCGCTAAAATATATTATATTTTTTATGACTTATTACATTTTTTAATACATTTTGTATATCAAATATTTATCTCATTATATACCTTATAAATTGATATAACGAAATTTATAAAACAGATATAAACCAAATATCCATATTGTCAGAAAAATACTTCATATAAAAAAAGATATAGTTTTTATATCTTTAGAATATGTTTTCGTCTGTTAGGAAGTTTATTTCGATTGGAATCTCGTATTAGGGGAGAGTCGCCTATTGTGGGCCACCTAAGGTTAAATGCTTTAAAAATCATTGTAAACGTTTTGTTTACATAATTAATAATGAAATATTACAGTTAAAATGATAATTAATCTTTAAAAAAAGTTTGAGGCACATTTGAGTATTTTTTAGTATAAAAAAATAACGTTTAAAAAAATGTGCAAGTGGCCCATTTTACCGGACGAGTCACCTAATTTGGGCCACCTATTCAGTAGCATGTAAAATATTGCATGTAAATAAAAAAAGTTAATTTCAAGGAACAAGTTTGTAGGATGACGAATTAAAAACCAAATATGTGATTTTTCTTCATAATTTATTATATAAATATGATAAAATATGTAATAGTAACAGCAGGGATTATAAAATCTGAATTTTTATAAAATAGCTTATTTTTAGTAACTAATCTTCGCGAACTGGCTTCGCCATTGCATCAGCAGTCTTTTTGGTTACTTTAGCAGTTTTTTAACTGCTTTATCACTTTTCTTCTTCATTTTCATCAGCTTTTCTTGCTCAAATTGAACAGTGGCCCAAATTAGGGGAAATGACATTTTGCCAGATTGTTTATATTAATTAGTATTTTTATTGTTTTGAGATTGCAAATACACAATTTTTCACTAACAAACATATTACACTAAGCATCAGAAAAAATTTGAGATTTATTTGATTAATCGATTCATTTTTATCAACGAGCGAAAATGTCAGATTTTTAATTCGGCAGATACTATTTTTACGACATTGCTGTAACATTATTAATTTTTCATTAAAAAAACTATGTCTTTGATTATTTTATTCTACATCGATTTTCAATTAAATTTTAACATAAATTAAATGTTAAAAATTCATTACAATTAAAAAAAATGGGTGGCCCGAATTAGGGGCCGGCCCAAATTAGGCGACTCTCCCCTATATAAAATAAACATTTGTCATATTATTTATAAATTTATAAAAAAATATAAACTGATTATCATCTATATTTCCAGAAAGATAGTTTTTATATTTTTACAATATATTTACGTCCATGAGGGAGTTTACCTAGATTGAAATCTCGTTTTTATAAATTTTACAAAAGTTTTACAAAATAAACATTTTATCATATAATTTATAGAAATTTATAAAAAATATAAACTAATTATCGTCTATATTTCCAGAAATATAGTTTTTATATTTTTACAATATATTTTCGTCTGTGAGGTAATTTATACTGAGATTGAAATCTGATTCTGATCTACGTTTGATGTTTGATTTTTAGAATTAGCCCGGAGGGGAAGGTGGCGATTGGTCTCATAATGAGGGGTAAGTTGCAATGAGATAAATAGTGTGACGAAAGCATTTGGCTCACTCTGACATTAATCTTGGCACGTTCGCGGCTAATATAAAAGGACAGGGGCGATAATTGTCGGCGATCTGCATGAACTTCTGGCGCTGCACTAATTGTGCCCGAGCCGCGCTCTTGTTCGCCAGTTCAGCGGCTTGCTCGGCGAAGTATAGCGAACGGGAAATTGCAATACCCTCTCTCTTTTCGCGCGCGGGGCTTTGTCTTTGTCGGAGGCGCCCTCTCTCTCGCGCGTTTGACCCAGAATCGCGCGGATAATGGAGTAGCAAGGTTCAACAACAATGAATCTCCGTGTACAACACATTTGGAGACGCTGCCCCGAAGAATGCTGCTCTGCCCTGGCTCTGCATCATGTGCGCAGCGCTCTGCATGCACGCTCGTCTCTGCAATATCGATTGACTCGCGCGCGCCACTCATTATCACGATTGATGCTATCGCTGTCTCCTCCAAAGGGCCTTAACGAGGATGCCTAACGAGGCCCGAACATTGTTACCATTTTGTATCGGCTTTTCTTATCTATCCGCATGGATTATTCCCCCCAACACAAAGCTCCCACCCATTCCGCGAGAGCTTTTAGTTAATCTTTGCGTGCTTGTTTTTCTGTGTTTTGCTTTTCTATTTTTTTTTCCTATTTTTTTTCGATCACAGATAATGCGAGCGATGCGAGATCCTGATGATAAACCTTTGACTGGTTTTGAGTATGGATTTTTCATTCAACAAATTATTTTCAATAAGAACTTTTATTTTCAATAAAAAAAGTTGATTTTCAAATTTGGCCAGCACTCTAAATTAAAATTCTCTTCCAAATTGAGATGAATCTTTATAATTTTTTTTTCTTTTTTTTTTTTGAAACGAAATTATAATTATTTTACACTTGTTCTGAAAGATCGACGAACTACATCGTCGTTTAAAAGTTTCTTTTGATATTTTCATAATTTCATCTGCGGAGAAATTAAAAAAAGGAGGTTAAAAATGTCCCTTCATTCTCTTTCAAGTTGGAACGAAAATTGATGATTTGCATTTTTTTTTTTTGTCTCAAAGATTTCATTTCGTTTAAGTTTTGAATTTTGATATTTGGATAATTTTGATATACGATTATAACGATCCAGTTAATGCCACAGGAATGATAAACAATTTTCGCCCCTTGGATTGTAATCGTTGGATAATCGACAGCTTAGTAAATTATTTTGAAAACACAAACTTCATTACCGGAGATCCCATCACCTTAAGAATATAATCCACTTCGGTAGAACTTTTATCACTTAATCATCACATCGGGATCGTTGAAACGTTTGAAAGCCTTCTTCTCCCAGCAGTCATTAATCAGCATCGTTTTTGTATCGTCAGGGGCTTTAGCGTTTAAACCAAATTTAGACGTTTGTATTGTTAATGGAGAGTTAGGAGGGAAGCAGCGAGCAGCGTCCTCGGCAGACTGTTCTTCAGAGCAGGCCACTCGAAAGAAAGCACTCGTCATGCCAGTGGCGGTGCGCTATTATCTCAGAACTCCGCTACTCAGCGGGCTGCTGCTTTGAACAAGTATCAGAAAAAACGAGGAAGACGCGCACGCCAAAGAGAAGAGGAAAGCACGAAGAAAAGAGAGAGAGAGAGAGAAAAAAAGAGACCATTTCGGCTGAAAAGACGGAAGTTGTTAACGCCGTGTTTCGTGCGATGGCCGATTTTTTGTATTTCCATCAACCGATTTATTACCGATCAAAAATGCATCCCAGACAATTGAGCCCCAATTTTCGGTCCCTTTTCGATTCTTTTCATTTTGAACCTTTGTTTGTAGTCGGATAACAGTTATTGCAGTGGGCTGTGGCGGTAAAACGGCGAGGAAAAAGTGTTATTAATCGTTGCGCTATGACATGTCAAAGTCGAGTTTGCGGTTATCGGGTGCGTGCCTCGTCACATTGCGCGCTCGCCATTGGCTTATATCGTAATCTAAGAAGGTGGTTGGCCGCGCGCTCCACACAGCTCGCGAGCCCTGAAATAAAAAAGAGTAGGTTAGAGGGCCTCGTGAATATCTCACGAACCGGAGTGACTTGGCTCGCTCAAAGACCGCGAGCCTGCTACACAAATAGCAGTTTCTAACCGTCCGCGATGTTTTGCTGCCCGTAACAACCGGCCGTTTTGCTACTAACAATCTCGTTGACATGATCCGCTTTTTGATTGAGCAATTTTTTATAAACCTTCCATTGTTTATTCCCTCCCTTTCCCTCCTCACTTTTTGTCTCCCCCACCCTAGTTGTACAATTTTTGTTTTTGTCCTCGTCAGATTTTAATGATGTTATTATTAAGGTCGGAAAATTTCTGCAAAACGATCGCGCAGTGCCACGTAATTAAAACTCGGCGCTTTTTTGTCATCGGAATAAATGAAAGCCGGTGTATGCTCAAGATAAATAGGATTTCACTTTTGCTGTAACTGCGCTCCGATGTTACAGTAACAAAAGTTATAACCGGAATTCTCATTTCGGATCTGGTTTAATTGCACGAAAATCAATTCGTGATTTTCTTTTTTGTTTGTTTGTTTTTTTTATCATTTTGTTTTCGAAACAAATAAATTGTTTGAAATGGTAGTTGAATTTTGATGACAATTAAAATGTTGCTGCTTTAGTATGTTCCCGTACAGGAGGAGCTGCGACGCTATAACAAAAAGGTTTCCGTGAATGTCGTGCCGCTTGTCGTTTCAATGCTCTGCTGCAGGGATTAAGATCGCCTGTGGAATTTGCGCGTTTTAGGACCCACGCTGATACCGGGGTCGTGCACGCAGACCGAGATT
Source organism: Trissolcus basalis (assembly GCA_025266255.1). Taxonomy (NCBI): domain Eukaryota; kingdom Metazoa; phylum Arthropoda; class Insecta; order Hymenoptera; family Scelionidae; genus Trissolcus; species Trissolcus basalis. The sequence continues at coordinate 46,797 of JAAMPD010000106.1, forward strand.
CAGAAAGTTTTGCCCAAGGAAATGAGATTCTTGCGTGCATCTCGGATTTTACCCCGAGCTTGTTATCTGCGACTGCGGTTACTTTTTACCACAAATCAAAAAATGCCAATTTATTATTTTTTCTCATTATTTCCCCGTTTTTATATAACATGAAAACTTTTTCTTCCTTAACTTTCTTTTTCTCCTCATTTAAGATGACATTCATTTGAACAATGGAACATTCATTTATGTTCGATTTTTCCTGCTAAAATCCGGGATCCCCGGTTGGGGAAAAATTTTTTCCGAAATTTCGTCAAGTTTCGCCACAAGGCGATTTTCTGGATCGGAACGCCAGGAATAATGGCGGGTTCAAAGGAAATACGGGCACTAAAATTTTGAGCTCCAGTTGCCACTGAATGTAGTTCGCCGAGGTTCTAATGTGACAATGCACTATATTTTCGCCGAATAAAGTTACGTTTACGGCGAGATAAGAATTTTATTCAGTCGTTCGTTTCCTACATCCAATTACATTTCGCAAGACCGGCTCATATTCATGTGGTCATTCCTACGGCTACCTAAGTGATGTTTATTTTCAATTAACTCACGACCCTTGACTTTTTTGTAGGTTCAGTTTTTAATCGTCCTTTGGCGCAATTGAATAAAAAGAAAATTCCCACGTATTTTCTTCCTCAACCTGCAAAAAAAAAAAAAAAAAAAAAAAAAACAAATATCATTCATTTTACTTTTGGCTTTTCCTGTGAAACTAAACGTTCGCGTTTATTTGTTGAAAACGGATTCCATTGAGGCCCTTAGCAGTAAAACACGATTTTTTTCGTCAGCCCCAATAGAAACCGCGAAACACTGAAATTGGTATTTACTTGTGAGAGAATTTTTCCATGGCGTCTAATTTATTATCCATTGTTGAATTCACTTTTTCCCTTTGGCAGTGGCTCGTTTTTTCTTCTTTTCCTCCGCACGATATGGACCCAATTTTCGCCGCACCATTACACCTCGCCACCAGGCTTGAATTTTGATTGCGCTCCTTTGCATGTGTGCCTCGTGATCTCTTTGCCTTTTTACAAGCTCCTTCTCCGCTAGATAGGAATCTATAAACTTTTGTCTGCCATCATACTGAAAGAAAGCAAAAAAGAATCTCAAATGCTCAATGCAGTTGCTCAATTTTTTATTAATACAAAAATGTTGTCAATAGGTGGTAAAAAAACAATTTACAGCGTTTCATTTCACTCGAAATCAATATCCATGGGAACAAAAAAAAAAAAAAAAAAAAAAAAAGGGACCAAGAAAAAAATATTAACATTCATGAGCAAAGTTCAATAAGAACCAATCGTGAATTGCTGAAAATTCATCGACCCGCCTCTCATTTGCACACTTGGCTCCATTTTATTTCGCCATATTGTTTCGTTTCCAATCACTCTCAAGTCCATCCATAAATTATTAGCAAACAGAGAAAGCCGTGTCGAACAATTTAATCAAATCAAAACCGTATCGAGTTCGTCTGCTTTTTGGCCCTCAAGAATATAACTTTTGTGACCGAGCAAAAGCGCCTTTATACATGCCGTCCTGCCTGTTGTAAGTGAAGTAATAAATGCGACGGAACGCGGTTCCTCCATGAATTTTCATGCCGAAAGGGTACAAGAGAAAAGGACTGATGAAAGCAAAGCAAAAGTCAACCCTTGATTTGATTTTAACGTTCATCTTTCGCAGGGAGTATAAAAAAAGAAACTTTGTAATTAATTTTATTTCTGTATATAAAAAAAAGAATTATTGAAAGTCATCGAAAATGTGAACGGCGAAATGAAAATTAAACAACAATAATGGACTTTTATTTCGACAGTTTTGATGATGTGCTATTCTTTGAAAATGTTTATTTATTTCGTTCGAAAAGTGCACTTGAAAAAGTAATAAAAGAGAGAGCGGTTAATTAAATTGTAAGAGCCGGATATTGTAAAGGATAAATCTCACGAGAACGAGCACAGTGTGAGAGATTTGAATGTAATAAAGAAATACCTCGGATTGCAGTGTTTGTAAATTTTGTCGCTGCTCGTTTATTTTTTCTTCGAGTGACTGAATCTCCTTTTCGTACGCTTTCAATTCCTCCTGGTGTCTATCGTTCCAGTATCGGATCTTTTCTTTGCTTTGCTGCAATGAAGAGAAAACGTTTTAAAAAACTTGACAATTATTAACATTCTCCATTTAGAATATAGAAACTGTCCCTGTGTTATAAACATTTGTGACATTTAAATTATGAAAAACGGTGACAAAACGTTACTTATCAAAATTAAAAAAAGTAATTAAAAAGTGTCCCGTAAATATGTTGGACGAAGAAATATTAAAAATTAATTAATTGAAACTACCCGTTGGACAAATTTACATGTTTTTGTTGGAGGGGTCATTGAAATTGAATCTCAAAGAATCGATCGTGCGATTTTTTTTTCTTCGAAGCGATCGCAATTGCAGTCTTACCAGAACACTTTGGCGTAGAAAAGCCTGGGTCGCCCACGCGACACGATCCTCATTTTTCTCGCGGATAAAGCATCGCTCGAGAAGCACGCTGCGACGCTGCAAAGACCCGCTGCGTCTCAGATAGTTTTGTTCGCGTCTCGATTTTTCCCAGGCATTCACGTAGCTCGATTCGATCGATGCCGTTGTTTCAAGCTTTGCTCTTCTATTCTACTAGTATAACCATTTTTTCCTCTTTAGTATCCTCAGTTTCTTTTTTGATTTCATCAGCGTGGTTTTACGTGTCAATTAAGTGACCAAAAAGTAAATGAACCCAAACAGAAAGAAACTTATAGCTCATATAAGCCATCCATATATACTTTGATATATGGTGTCACAAAAACTATATATAATCATCATAATGAGCTGTTTTATGTAAAAAAACCTATTGTTTATTTTTGTCTGGATTTAATTTCCAAAGTGAACACTTGGAAATATTTCAACATTTTGAAAATTATAAAAAAACAATAATAAATCTTACCTTTGCATCAAATAATTCAAACTGAAGTTCCTCTACATTTTTTTGAAATTGTTTCTCCTGTTCCTTTATCTTGATTTTTAGATCCTGAATAGTTGATGACAGTTTGTCTGCTGTTTCCATCAATTCTTCTTCCTTTTCCTTTTGTTTTATAACCTCCAACATTTTGGTCGGTAGGGAATCGATGCTCGCTCGCTCGCGAATGTCCTGCAAGACGTCTTCTATTAATCTGCCAACGGAGGTGCTGTAAGTCAAGTTACGTACAATTACGATGTGAAAAAAGAGCCTTTAATTAAAGATCATTTAATTTCAAAGATACCCTTGGGGATAAGCCCCGTCCTTCGGCGTTATAAATAAATTGCCTAGTTTGAACGTTAAAAAAAGTATAGTAATGGAGCCAATAATAGAACGTCGAAAGATATTGTCTAATGTTTGTTTTTCAAGGAGTGAGTTTCTTTTTTTCTGTCGACATTCCATATCGAGCTGTTGAATAACAAAAAGCGGTCCTGACGCAACGTTGCAACATTTCTCAATACAGCGCGAGAATAATAAATACCTATCACGTAGCAGTTTCTCGAAACTATCCAGGATTTCGACATATTCAGCTTGTTGATCCCGAGTTTGTATTTTACTTGAATTCGTTGGATTTTCCAGTCTGCAAGAAAATGTTGGCAAATATAATATTACACGAATTCGAAGCTGAACCACTGCATTAAATATTGCAAATGTGCACAGATTTTTGATATGGATATATGTCCATTGTCTGTGGGGATCATTTCCAAATTTTCTGCACCGATATCTGTGTATTGGAAATTAGTCCACCGAAATCTGTGTTTTATGGATAATGCAGCACGTCATGTTAAGAAGGGTCGGATGAATTTCTTACTTGGTGGAAGATTGGTCGAAAACTAAAATAATTAAAAATTTTTATAATTTTTAAAATGGTTGGATTTTGTTCTGAAATATTTATAATTATAATTAATTAATTATTGATTGTCTCAACATTTTGAGAAAGTTTGGAATAATTAAAATTTTTTTACTTATTTTTAGGTACTACCAGTTCCACTTGGTCAAAAATCGAAAATTCGGTAAGACTCAAAATTTTGTTTACTTCAAAACAATCTGGTTTGGATTTCAATTTTTCATGGTGATCGATCGTCTGAACATTTTAAGAAATTTTCGAAAGAAATTGAAATGTTTTTTTTTTTTTGATTAGAAATTTCATAATTAGATGTATTGTGAAAAATGAACTTTGTTTTAGTTGGACGTGGAACTAATGAAAGCAAGGAAAAAATGATTGGTATACATCCTGTGCAGTGAGTTGGGATCTACTTATCGTCATTTAGTCCGGATCGGCTACGAAGTGCATGCATTTCTGGAATCCGTACCTCACTTCCGTCGGAATGCAGTCGATATCAATGTGTGCTCGCATCGATGGCTCCTTTAGTGTGTATTGGTATACTGCCAACGCATCCGTGCATTCCTGCAGTACGGATAACATGGCCGCTCTCTTCAGTCTGCAAAATTTCCACTCCTTTGTTTTCTACCTTTTAAAATCATAACCAACTTTTATTCCACGTCATAAATGTTCAGCTCGCGATGATTCGACTCGCTAAGTAGTACGCTCTGAGTTTCGTCAGACTTTAGTAGTACAGCACGGGATTTAGTCCGGCCAATAAAACTATACAATGTATTGAACTTTCGCTTGTAAATTGAAAAGAGAAGGGGAACATTTTGAGTTCGGCAGTATCGGTATGAATAGTAACTAGCCCCTTTGTAGTGCAACACGGTATTTGGTCAGACCGATGAAAACAGACATTGTGGCAATGAGTTCTTAGTAGTGCGAGAGAACATGAAGAAACTGTCTCACGTCAATTACAAACAAAATACTACCTATATATTCTATTATGCAAATTTTTGGATTTTAGACCCATTGTTATTTATTTATACGTTGTTATGGAAAACCAATTTTATATAAACTGAATAAAAAAGATATTTGAATTAGACAAAAATAAAAACAATTAGTTTGAAAATTTAAACCTTAAATAATTCATGCACGAACGAAGTTTTTGTTTTTTAATTATTCAAGTCAAACTTGTCAAAAAATGATGAATCAGAAAATAACTACATAAATTGTGCAAGAGAGACAAAATGACTATCGCATTTCATCTTGAGGTCTGCGTTGTTCAGCGGAACCGAAGAATCAGTTTTTCAAGTTAATATTGTGAAAGTAATTCTGTTGTTGTTTTTATCAAATTTTGTATTGTTTAAAGTTGATTTGATTATTTTGTAACGTGGCGTAAAGTGTTATTGTAAATATCAAATGAATTGTTTATAAAGATGTTGAATATCGGAAACAAAAGATATCAATTCATCGAACTCACCTAATTAGCTGAATTCTTATCAATACGTAAATGAGAAACAAAATAATTAAGTTTACGGAAGAAAAAGTATTGTACGATATCAGTAACAAAAGATCAAATTCCCATCCGCATTGACGTAATTAGCTTAATTCTTATTAATACGAAAATGAGAAACAAAATAATTAAGTTTAGGGAATAAAATACATTGTTCAATATGAGAAACAAAAGATCAAATTTGCCGAATTTTAACGACTTATAGGAATTTCTATAGGAAATTCTAATAAGAATTTTTAATTTCTGAAAGTAAGTCGTATAAAATTCATACAATTTTTCGTATAGTATATAGGAAAATATTACAAAAATGCTTGGTATAGTCGCGTCCCTATGAACTATAGCAGTTTTTTCAAAATTAAAATATATTTAAATATTTAATTAAAACTATGTCGATTAAGAAATATTAGAACAATATAACTAACATTTATAATATATATATATATATATTATAACTCGATATATATAGATGTTTTCTTATCTCTTATCAACTATTATTCAAACTATTAGTTTTTATCGATTATAACGTGAAAATATGTATTGTTGCTCTGTTAGAATATATAAACATCAATGAAAATTTTTCCCTTTCTAAGGAGTTGAAAAAATTTTTAGGAATACATTTTTGTTAAAGAATATATAATTTTTGTAATTTCATTTTTGCAAGCGTTGATTTTGTAACATCGGTTAGTATTGTTAATTACTCAATCCCCAAGATTTTGATCAGTCCGTAACTTTGCGGTTGTGGGCACGTCGCAACACTTTCGCATGCATGTTTGAGGTTTACAGCGCGTAAGCAATCCGCTCTTTGCAGTCACGCTTGAACAACTGACGATAAACGGAAGCCCGAATTGTTCCTTTGGCAGAAACTCAACGTCTTTTACGATTTCAACTTACACCGGCGATGCGCGTAAATTTATCGATACCGAATATTAATCCGCGGCTGCACGACCCAGTTATCGTAAAAATAAGTCAAATAATTTAATACCCCGACTATATAAGATCAGCGTCCGAATAATGTTGAAAATTTTGTTGGACCTGTCGCGCGGTTTTCTAATATGATTTAAAACGGGAAACGAAAAAGGAATGCGAAACTTTTGTGGACGTCTCTTTCAGTTATTGTTTGCCGATTTTGATAGAGTGAAATTTTATAGACGACGCTATCCGCGATACAAAGTATGCGAACTGACGCACGTCAAAACGATGTGAACGCGCGTCACAAAAAGAACGTAAGAATGATGTAAATTTGCCCGTTCTTATTACCTGCACCTTAACCGAAAAGCTGTCAAAGTTTGACACACGACCCAGATCCTGTGAAAAGTTGCAAGATATCGATTTTGATTAGACGAAAGAGAAAGACGGAGCGAGAGGAAGCTCGCGAGACTCAGCCGAGTTATAAGAACACTTTTCTCCTTCGCAAAGTTGAAAACGAAATTATTATTCCATTGTTGTTGATTAGATCCGTCTCGGTGCGATCGGCCATGACGAGCATTCGGCAGGTGTCGTTGTGGATTCACCCTGCATGCTGACGCGATCAAATTACGAAACACTCCAAGTTTGTTTTTAGTCTCGCAACTTATTTAATTTCGACTCTTATGCCTTTCGTTCCAATTTTAATTCCTCCTCCGCGCGATTATGTATAAAACAGGCGTCTGGCCTTGAATTCCAAATTGTCCCTCATACCGTGGTTACATAAAAAGTATGCCAATTTGCACTTTCGATGCGCCGTTTCATCCTGTTAACTTTTAACTTTTTTAATATTTTGAATGAAAGAATCAAAATGTTCTTGGACTTGCGTCGGTGGCTGAATTAACTTTACGTCCGATGGGCCTAAATTTCGTACGAAACTTGAACTACGGAGATATAAACGCGGGGAGAAAATGAGTTCCAAAATATCGTGCAAAAGTAGGGCACCTGAAGTTCCCCGTTCGGCTTATCGGCTTCCTCCATGGCTGCTAACTAGATAGTCGAGAGAGGACAAATGCACGCGTGCAATCTTGCACGTCGACTGAAGTCGGCCGGTCGGAAGCGCGAGGCAGTTTGATCTATGACTAACGTCCCCCTGGAAACGACTGGCACCTGCACGAACCACGCACTTTTTCACTGAACACGCACTGTTTGATTATCATCCTGTAAACAAATATTGAAATGTAATTAATTCAGTTCTACAAACCAAAGAAAATTTTAACACTAAAAAAATAAGTGTCTTAAATTAAGACACTTTCCGTAGTCATTTTAAGACGTTTTTGAAGACTTATTAAATAACGCGTTGAATCAACCCATTAGCGTCTTAATTTGAGACGCTGAGTGTCTTAAATATTGACATTTTCAAGACACTTTTATCAATTTGAGACAATTTGTATGTGTGTCTTAATGTTCAAATTTTTGCAGTGAAGACAATAATAAATTAACTAAATTTTTAATATTATATGGAGGAAAAAATTATGTCAACATTTATTACTGAACTGTACAGTATATGGGTGAGGAATCTAACATTGGGAGAAAAATATTGTAACTTATAGCAAATTTTGATGAATGAGAATAAAAAATTAATATTAGTTGAGTCATTTTTCATGCTCATTTATCAAAATTTGCTGCAAGTTTCAATAATTTTTTATGAATTTTAGGCTTATCCCCCACACACTGTGCAGTTCAGTAAATTTTCATTCAGACATAATATTTTATATAATTTTTTTTTCTCAGTGTAATTGAAATCAGTTCTTGATTAAAGAATTGTTCGGCGTCTGCTGATTTTTTGTTTTTAAATTAGGTTAAATTCAATTTCGGATTTTTATTAGATATTTGTTCATGGGTACCCTTTTTACAAAAAACATTATAACACATTTATATTGTACATTACGTGAAATATTATAATATTTTGAGATTAAGAAGTTGAAGACTATATGGAATAAAAATAACAATAATTAATGGATAAAACATAAAAAAAGATTTTTAAACGTTCCAAACCAAAATTGCAAAGTTTAAAATTGTATTGCGTCATAGGATAAATGAATAACGTTTACCAAATGTGTCAAATTTTTTTTAACAAAAATCAATATTTGATTATTATTTGAAAAGTTGTCGAAATTATTTTTCATTTGATTTATAATTAAAATAAATTTCAATATTGCACATTTTGATATAACGCCCTTAGTAATTGAAATTTTCTAAAAGACTATTTCGTTGATATATTACTTCTGAGAAGTAATATTTAAGATATTCCGAGATTCCAGCTAGCAGCCCGTCTTTTATCTAAGTTAACTTTTTCAGAGGATTTTCGAAGCAAAAACCCGAAACTGTTAAGCCGTTGACGCAAAATTCATCAGTTTATAGCCAGAAATTGGATTAGTGGGAGTTGGCTTTTAATCATATGGTTTTTTCTGAATATTCCGCTGGATTTGCTTGGAAAGTTTTTTGCTTGCTTTGTGAGCCTCCACGTCTACATGTCGGCGATATTGTTATAATCATTATTTTCAACGTCGTAATTTAAAACTAGATTAAATTTTAAATGTTGAATTAAATTTTCAATACGATCAGCAGACATTATATATAGTAGGAGATTATCTTTTTAGTTGTGTGAAATTTTTCTAGTGCTTTACCACGTAAACCTAAAACAAAACTAAGAGAATTCGAAAGGATCTGTAGTAATCCTCGAAAATCCCGTTCGGTATCGGAATATCCCAATTCGATTTGTAACTATAACAAATTCACTTTCATTTCAACAGATTGCCTGTTGGCTGTTTTTTCTGCATATCTTTTGTAAATAAATGTTACCGCATTTTTCTTTCAGCTAGCCATTTTTTTATGAACAAACACTTTGAATTTTTCAACTTTCTTTATCAGTTAAAAAGTTCAAAGAACGTTTCGATATGAAATCACGCGATTTCCTGTCGTATACTTAGACATGATACGTGACATAAAAATTCGGTCATATAACTTCTCCTGAAAGGGTACTTTTATTATCGGCTGTAAAGCAAAGTTACGAACCGAGAAGTCCCCGAGTATTTGTATAATTATATAAATGTATTTCGCACGCTGAATCATTGATTTTAATCAAGTGAATTTCATTTCAAAGTTGAATTTTTAATATACTCACTGCTTTTTTTTTGTCGCGGTGAAATATGGAGTTTTGTCTCCATTTTTATTTCATTATGGACTTTCAAGTTTCACTGGAGAAGAGACGAGATAAACGCATCCTTAAGCTACTAAATTACCGACACGGATCGAGATAAAACGCTAAGTCATCCAGCGTTTTCGTTTGTTATCCATAAGTAGCTTCGCGACGATCTTGATTTTGTGGCGACAAACCAAGTTTCTGACTTCACGACGGCGATATCGAAAATTTTCTCGGAGAAAAAAAAATATAAGACTCGAAGATGAATAGTTTTACTTGAAATTTTATAAAAATGAAAATCGCACGTTCAATGTTGTTTTTCAGCATTGTCAATTTAATTGTGTTTGCATTTCGAGGTACAAAAGTGTTTTTATTGTAATGCAGAACAACGTACCAATCATATTTCAGCAAAAGGAATACATGTATCTCGTGAAGTTTTTGACAAGAGCTTAAGGACACTTGTAACCCAATTCGTGTAACTTTGTTTCGGTCTCTGTAACGACTCTTGTCAGAATTTCGTCAAGTATTACTGAAGACACTGCACATAATGTCTAATGAAGTTCTCCAAGACTTATCACGTGTTAGACAATATGAAAATTTTTCAAAACCCGCGCAAAACTTTCAAATATAACCGCAAACGATTCATTTTGTCTCTGCTAACACTTCCACAAACAACTATGAACATTCTTTCCTCTCATCTTTTTGAACCAACTCAAATCCTAACTGTCTACCAAACTACCAGAACACCAGGCCCTATATATAGTCATTCTATATGACGTTAATAAAATTGGTGGCTTTCATGTAAATACAAAAACGTGCTTTAGTTTTATTCCCAGAGAAGAAAAATGCAAGTAATAAAAAATATGGCGACGAAAAAATAAAGAACAAAAAAAGCAGAAGAAATATTTGAACAAGTTGTAAAGCCAGTCGTTTTCGTGAGACTGACAATAAAATCGGTATTTTTTTACTAGAAAATAAGATTTTGTTCTTGATTTTTATTCAACTTTTCCCAACTGATTGATAATAACAGCTTTGACATTTGTGTCAAAATTATAACGGATAAATCAAACTTTGCAATTCGTTTGATTTGATTAAAAATATGTAGGTGCTTGCGCACTGACTTTAAAAATATCGTATTAGTCTCAATATCAAATCAGTAAGAAATTTGAAATATTATTATACTAATTTTTCGTAGTTTGACTGAAATTGATGAGATGTAGACCTATCTCGTTCGAGTTATTTTGGGAAAATAAAGTTTCCTGTTTTTTTTTATCTGATATTGAACAATTTTCTTTATTCTCATACTTTCTTTGTTCTGTAAAGTTTTTTTTCTCATTTTCGTATTGATGAAAATTTGGCGAATCAAGTGAATGAAGTCACCTAATAGCACACATAATGATTGATGAAAAAATTTTTAATTTAAGAAAAAATCAAGTTCGCTTGATAGAATAGAATAAAGAAAAAACAAGAAGTTAATAATTCGACGAATTCTTATTTGAATGATTTCAACAAAGGCGTATAATGTTTGATAATAAATTGTTTAATATCAGAGAAAAAAAATTAAATTCACCGAACTCACTTAATTAGCTGAATTTTTATCAACACGACAATGAGAAATAAATTAATTAATTTTACAGGATGAAAAAATTCTTTAGTATCCGAAACAAAAGATCAAATTCGCCAAATTCTTATTGATAAGAATATGAAATTAATCTTTGTTCCGTTGTTTACAGTTTCAATAGCCTCTTTCAATTTTTTTTATGTTCCAGAAAAAAACCATTCCATGAAAAAAAAAAAATTGGAATTAAAAAATCCAGTGTATGTCTTTTTCCAACACACGTACAAGGTGCTCAAAAATTATACCTCTCAAAACACTTTTATATTTAAGAATAACCTGAATTAGTCGTTTATAATTTCTAGGCGCATTACTTCAACGGTAATGCAAAAAATTTTGAACTAAAAAAAATATATATATATTTCAATCAAAAAAGTAAATTTTTCTCAGTGGAGATTTTCGCTTGACCTGAAAGTTACTTTCAAAAGTGCAGATCAATAGGAACAATATAACAATTTAACATTAATATGAGTTGTCTATTACTTTGATATTGCAATATTCTGATTCTGGAAAGGTGGAGAAAGAGCGCGGACAAAAGTATGCGAATTGACAGCACATCGAATATCATACAAACAAGCCTGGTTGAGTTGTCCGTCACTCTTCATGGCGCAGTGATCAATCCTCTTCTCGTGGAGTGCCTTTCGACACAACCCGGCGTTTTTGCTCTGCGATAGCGAGCCATTTATAGCCACTTGGTGTTATTTAAAATTGCATGTCCGTCCATTAGTAACCGAGCCAGAAGATATAAATATAAATGATCAATACGCCAAAGAATAATCCCCCGACCTAAGGAGCAACTTAAGAGTTCCAGATCAAAAGTTTCGGTAATATATCATTGACGAGGGTTTAGCCGAATTTATTTTTTTCATCGGGATTTGGCGAAATTTTTTATGATCAGCCGTTGTTTCAGCGTTTCTCGAGCGTTGATTGATGTACACCGAGAACGAGAGTCTTTGAATTCAAATTACTCGATGATTACAGGTTTGACGGAGCGTACGTCGGATCAGTTTTCAGCCATCGATGAAACAAGTAGTTTACATCACTTTAATTGTTCCCTCAAGATGAATCCTCTTGCCTGATCTATCATCCGATCGATTTGCCACCATTCAGGGCTAAGTTTAGAAGTTTACCAACTGTTTCATAATTTACATCGTTGGTCTACATTCCGAGTGGCAATCAAAAATTGTCCACTTGAATGATTCAAAATCAAATGATTATTCAGTCGTTAACTCAGTTGTTAAAATAACAGAAAAAAAGTGGCGGAAAAAGTGTCTACGCCAGTGATGTCCATATATTTTTATCATACCCACAAAAATATTTATATCGCATCATGAAATTGAGATGTGTCAAGAGATGAAACAGAAATGTATTGATATTAATGAAACAAAATAATTGAAGAAAGGTCGCAGGACTGTCATCCCTAAATTAATTGCAGTAAATTCGATATAACAAACGGGCTAAACATTTATTCAACGAATTACACCGCTGTTTTCGAAAAAACATTTGAAATTTAGATCCCAACATTGTTTATACAAATTTGATATAAATTCAAACCATTGTTGAATTAAATTACATCTTATTTGCTTAATTAAATTATAAATGTTATACCAAAGCTACAATTTCAACCAAGACAGTACAATTTAGAACAAAAGAATGTCTTATCCGCGAAAAGTAAACTACCATTGTAATCCGGCAAAACGTTCCCGAATCCCGAATCGACCCGAAAGATCTACACCCATTCGGCGAGGAAAAATTTGTTTCCCTTTCCCGGTAACGAGGAAACTGACCGAGAGTTAACGGGGGATCGCGGCACTTGGCTTGACAATTGGCCAATGATGTGTCATCGCATGTAAAACGAGCACTTGGAGAGTGCAGTCCGCGGTGTGAGAGGCCCTCCTAAAACCATGCGATTTCTTGCTCTTCCTCTTGCACGGACAACACGAAATGGACCGTGCTCGTGTTGACGGTCGGGGTGCGCATGCGCGAGGCGACGGCGCGCTTCCGCAAGCGAGGGCGGTGTCACCCCCCGTGAAAATCTGCCCTCGGGCATCCTGCTCGCACTTCGCTCCGTCTTCATTGCTCCGTCGGTGGCACGACCGGTGCTCGTGCTGCAGTCGACGCAGAGTCACGCTTCCACGCAGTTCGCGTCGCGCCAAACCGCGTGCTCGCGTGTCTCTCTCAAACACGCCTCGGTTTTTTGTTGTCATCGCGCGTGTCTCAGCCAATCGTCGCCCACTCTCCGCTTCCCTGCCACCGGTAAGTCCATCGTCACCGCCAGTCCAATTGACAGCTGTCAATTTGACAGATGGTGCGCGAGCCATGCCATTTGTTGGCTGCGAAATCCCTGTGCGTTGGGATTTCACACTTTTCCACGACAGACGGGTGTCCTGGTAATTGTTTGCGGGTCAGCCAAAATTATGTAACGTTTTTCGGGCGAGTCCCGTCGTCGGCGGCTGTGACCAATTGTCGCGGGGATTTGCGCTGCTCGTGATAATAAAAAAGAGGACAGTGGCGCGTTTCAAGATCGTTTGAGTAAAACGTCGCTTTGTGCGCGCGATGAATTGCGACACAATTTCGAGGATTACCGCGCGCCAGAGCATTTGCGTGATCTGTGAAAGTGATTATTGGCACAGTGAATTGCAAGCCCCGAAGTGACGCCGAGTATCTAGTGGATCAAACGAATTACCGATCTTGCCCAGTAATCGATACTTTGCGATTTAGCCCAGTTGCACACCAACGGGCTAGAAAATATAATGATAAATAAACCGGACGGAGATAACAGAATCGGAGCCCCCCCCCCCCGATCAATTTAGATAGCCAAAGTTTGTTGAACCGGGCGTATTTTTTTTTCGAATGCCCACGATCGGCGTGCAGAACCGGTTGATAAATCAATCGGGTTTTTGCGAGAGGACTTTTCAAGCTTCGCGCTCGCGCTATCTGCAAAATGAATGGGCCGGATAATAAACATTTAAACGGCGCTTTCAGTTAATAATAGTCTGCAAAAACGTTAATTATGCACTTGAGAGAGAAAAGAGAAATTGCAATATTGCCGGGGGGAAAAAGGGACAGGGGCACAGAAAGATAACTCGACAGAGCTTGAATGTTGGGGGTAATTAAAGTGTTTATAAATAGTATAATTAAATCGCCGCAACGTCGACTGGTATACGTCGAGAATGAAGAAAAAGACCGTGCGATTATCCTAATTTTCATTACTCGAAAAATTGTACTCGAGTGGCAAAAGATCGTTATTGCCAGCGGTGTGCTTTTTTTCTTCTTCTTTTCTCCCTGTGCTTTGTCTCCCCGTCTTCACAATTTTTCTTCATCCCTTTTTGATTAACTTCGAGTGCGCCTCGAAATCGTGGGATTCGAATCTACCGAGCTTCGCATCGCACAGTGAAATTGGAGGCGAAATTCACGCGGGGCCTCGCTTTTGTTTCGTTCATTTACAAGTATAATATAAAAAGGGAGGAATTAATTGAAACGCCGAGCGGCTCTCGAATTAATCAACTTTCAGTTTCGTTGGTCGTTATTGCATTGCAAATAAATACGTTTCGCGTGTCATATCCGTTTGGTTGCTTCGTCGAGAAGTCGTGGCGCTTGTTCGCAAAAGGCTCCGACGATGAGAACCCGTTATTTTTGTCGAAGCCCATTCTCGAGCTGTGTGTCTATTGTATTACGAGACACACTTAGTGATGACTTTGATACATTGTTCTTGTTATTAGAAACAACACCCTCGTTAGGTCGATGATTAATGTCGAGCGAAATGCGACGTCGAGAACAAAACGACATTTCCTTTTATCGACGAAGGCCAACTTTTATTATTTTGTTCTCGCCCTGTTCTCCTCCCCCGCTTCGCGTTTCGGCGAGATGGCGAATTCATTTTTTGTTTGTTTGCTTGTATACACCAAGCCGAACGTTTCACGCACTCCTAATGTGCACGCCGCGGTCTGCTTTTTATGCTTGTTTGATCGACCTCGGAATGGTGATTACGGTGTTTCTCTTTTTATAGTCACATTTATATTTAAAACTCCAAATGGATTTGCATCGCGTTGCATTCTAGTTTGTTGTAAATTCCTACGTCCCATCGTAATGTTTGTTCATGATAATACGCAATAACATTTATAAACTTTGTTTCTCAATTCAGCAAAAGTACATTCTGCTTAATTCATTATGGAAACGGTGATATGAAACAGATGTTATTTGAACGAGAGGAAAAAAAAGAACAAAGTTGAAATGTTTTTCTCTGAAGGTATAAAAATAATCTGTAACGTATTGATTACGATTGGAAATAAATTTGAACCTAATCAAGGTACCGAACGATTTGATATGAATTCTATTTGCGTACCGTTTATTTCACCATTTGTGAGAGGTTGGGTCGGTTGATTTGATTGATTAGAAACCAGACGCAATTGTTAACGTTTTTAACTTTTTATCCGTAAACATGCAGTTTAAAAATCAAGTACAAGGGAGAAACTTTACAAGTGAATATTTATGCAAATTCCATAATTGAAGTAATCCGATAAATAGGTTGCTCACCCCGCTTAAGGCTTTTCAACTTAAGTTTAAGCTCGAAGGGTAAATAACGAATATTTTAATTTTGTTTTCAACGTCAAACTCTTGCGAGTTGTCAATAGCATTGATTATACAAATTCGTGAAAGAAAAATTGATGGCGAAAGGAAAACTCTGATACAATGAGTGTGAAAATGAATCTCAGTTTGAGATTGTTCATGCGTAAATAAAGGCTGGCTTTGATGTTTGAATTCCAAGGAGAATCGGATCCGATGATTCGCGGTTAAGTCCAACGTCAAAGGGCTTGATTTTGCGTCATAACCAAAAGCATCGGCGAGATCCTCGTTATCGGTTGGAGTAATTATTGAAAACTCCGTTATATAATGATTAGTCTCTGTCGCGGATGAAACAGAAGGCAATTTATTTTTTTTTTCTTTTTCCTCATCGTGAATTATTTCTTCGGGAGTCTGGCACGTAACCAATCACGACGAGTTTGATCAGTGTATCGGGTGTAATATCTAATGTTTATTTTGTCGAAGTGCTCATCGGGGAAAAAGAGTATCTCGCTAGCGACGAGGCTCCACGGGCTGGAAATTAATTTTCAAATCTGG
This sequence comes from Trissolcus basalis, assembly GCA_025266255.1. Lineage (NCBI taxonomy): Eukaryota > Metazoa > Arthropoda > Insecta > Hymenoptera > Scelionidae > Trissolcus > Trissolcus basalis. The sequence goes on from JAAMPD010000106.1 coordinate 63,035, forward strand.
CAACAGTGTTGTGTCGCGAGATATATATGACACTCGCGGTCGGTATATCATGTGCAGCGGCCTGGTGCATGGCAAGTAGATTTCGTATCGCGTCCAAAGATTTATAGAGAATCCTTCGTCAAAGTTGGGCTGTTTTGAAGCCTCATTTTACAACGACCAGTCGCGCGGGATTTGTCAGCGTAACGCCCGCTCTTCCAACTTGTAACTTTCTCCTTAAACTTGTACCTTTAACTCCTTTTTGATTTACACCTAGCCCCCAAAAGTCTGACCTACTTTTGTTCCAATTTTGCACGTCCCACCCACTACAAATGTAACGAAAATTAATATCACTTTCAATTCAATCTAGCAATTATTTCTCACGATTTTCTCAGATGACTTTTGACTCCTCCATGCACAAGTCGCTGAACACGCTGCGATACAATTTTATTTTTTCGTCCCCCTTGGAGAAAGAGTTAATCACAGTTGAAAAATTTGCTCCCTCGTGATGTTTCGTCGGGTAATCTCTGAGTTGAGATCTTTTGCTCGGCGACGGCTCATTTAACTCAAAAATGTCTTCTTTAATTAATCGAAGAGCAGCCCAACTGTTTGTTCTACGTTTTCTCTCGCAAGAATTAGCAAACCAATTCGTAAAGTTCCAAACGATTGCGTAATCATTTTACACCCAACTTTTTTTTTTCAATTGCTGGCCCTCACTGCCGATGATTGTTGGAATAGAAATCACAAAGTTGCAAAGTTGCTCTCCTCTCTCATGTCGTTCGTTTTTTTCACGCGTTCCAGGGCTAAAATTTTTTTTCGTACCTTGAAAGTCATTGTTTTTAACGACACTTGGGTATTTCTTGATTTTCAACTTTACAATTCATCCATGCTAAATTATCATTTCATTTTTGACCCCTTTTTAGTCGCTTTTACCATCTCGTAAACTTTTTTTTACGCCCGTTGTTTTCTAACTGATTAAATATAAAATCTTTGTTAGATTTTCATTTCAAATATAAAGATATTCTTTTGCATCACAATTTCAACGTTTGGTGGAAGGAAATCATTTTTGTTCAAATTTTGGAAATGAGAAATCATCTCACAAAAATGTTATATTTAGCTTGTGACGCTTGAATTATATAAATCAAATAAGAATATTCTTTTATTAAATATGCCATTGAAGTACAACGAGAAAAATTTATTTCGTTGATTGAACCAATTTTTTTAATTCAAAAAATCAAGACAAAATTCTATTTATCAAAAGTATATCAATTTGAATATATTCTCTACTTTTGTTTTTCGATCAGCTCAACATTTATAGTCAACCTGACGAAAAATTAGTGTAATAATAAGTTGACCACAATTTTTAGAAAACTTGTTCAAATTTTTTACTAAATTTTTATTGAAACTGTAAGTGCGATATCATCAAATTCAGTGTGCAAGTAACTACATTTTTAAATCAAATCAAACGAATTGCAAAATTTAATTTATCCGTTGATTTTGACACAAAATCTATAAAGCCAAAATATGTTTGAACAAAATAAATAAAAAAAAATCCTATAGGTGATCTATCCGTTAACTAATCATTTTGCTTTGTCAAATAATTACAATTCATAATTAATGTTACTAAATTAGCACGAATCAGAGTTCAATTAGATTTGACTGAAAACCAAACTCCTATTTTCTAATAAAACATACCGCTTTTTTTGTCGATGTAACCCAAATAAGAATATTCTTTTAACGATTTATTTTTGCCATTGAGTTTTTAACCCATTTTGATAAGTTGAAAACGGGAAGCGAGGGAGCATCTCGTGGAAGTGTGTCGCTATCTCGGAGGCTGCCACACGTTTTGCATACTTGCACAAAAGTGGCAAAACAATCGGTATAGCAATTAGTGTCAAGCGCGGATCGATGCTTGTTCGGTAGCAAATTGATTGGTCTTTGTCATCGCGGCTGAATGGCCGCGGTGCACATGATATCCTGCTCAAATATTCTGCACGAATATTTTGGCCCGAGCGAACTGCCCACCGAGTGTCCGTAATTCGCTCGAATAAACGAGGCTGCACGAAAGGTGTGCTATCAGCGTTTTTGACACGAGCCTTTCTTTCCTCCCTGGTTTGTCTGCTCTTCATCTTCCACTTCTGCCGAGCGACTTTCGCGCCCACCGCTACGGATTTTTAATTACCTTTCAGCTCTTTTGATAGGTCTTAGTGGCCTATTATTTGGCAGCCATTTCCATTTAGATGACTTTCGCTGACTGCATAAGCAAAGCTTAAACAGCGTGTTCGAGTAAAACCGAGATTAGCTGTAATTTCCACGACAAGTATTAAACTCTTCCCTCTGCTAATAATTATGCTTATTCTTACTCCAATCACATGCGGCTTTCGAATTCACCAATAACGAATCGCGAGTTACTTGCCAATTTTTTGCCATCAACACATTGCAAAAACGAAAATCGATTCGCCCGTTTTTTTTTGTTTTCAATTATTTCTTGTCTCAATTATATTTTGCGAATTCTTTTTTGTTCGTTCGTGTTAATTAATTCAGACAAAGAATTTTGTTGTTCAGTTTTAAATTTGGCTTAAAAAAATAATGCACGACTGTTGATGATACAGGCGATGTTGATAAATAAATTAAAATCGTTACATAAAATTGTTGTGGGAGTCAATCGGACAAATAAATTAAATATATTCCATCGACTGAAGAGGCTGAAACAAGGAATAATTCATCGTATGAAATGTATAATTCAACGTTCGAATCGCAAAGTTATCCATTTTCTACAAGTTAATCCGAAATATAATCGCAAAGCCGCATCAGTTGATTTGCATAAAAGTGTGATGGAAAGGCAAGCGGGGGAGGGACGGGGCAACAAAAATAGTTCATTGTGTACAATAAATATTTCATAGCGTGGAAATTTTTCTTCGCCAACAAAAGTCCGCGCATTAAACTTTGCACAAGCTTCATTTGTACAAAAGTTTCTTTTAAATAAAGAAAATTATTGGTCTCATAATTCAAAGTCTGTCTGCAACTCGGGGCTGAACTGATAATAACGATCCATAAAGTTTGCGTAATTTTTCGTTTCTCTTAAGGTAAAATAAAATTTTTGAAATGTTCTTCAAAGCAAAACTGTGTGTTGGCCGTCTTTTTTCTTTCTTCCCTTCTTTCTTATTTTCTTCACGCGCAACTTTTTCTTCTTGTAATTATAAAATTTCCCATCAAAAGTTGATACTCGCTCTTATGAAATTGCAAATCTTTGCGTTTAATTTGATACGAGTCTATTAACAATACTCCCAGATTGAAATCAGCGAAATTGCTCGGTTCAATCTCATCACTTGGGAGCTGCGAGAGTTCTAGTTGGTTCAGTTTCAGGTGTACAGTAATTACAATGATATTTACAAATCTCGCGCGAGTTAGAAATAGATTATAAGAGCGTGTGCAGTTGCGGTGCTCAAATGGCAATCACAATGATTCGTTTGTGAATAATGCAGACACGCCGGCGGTATAATTGTCGGCTGTGTGTTTAATCAGCTTTATGTTTTACACATGTAGATAACACGTCCACCGCCAAAGTGAATCGTGAGTTTGTGCCGTCATTGCGACGTCCACATCAAAGACCTGCAAAATTGGTTATGATCTCTTACAACGGCTGCCCGCTTTCATGCTAATCAAAGACAATCAATATTAACGTTACCATCTCCAGACAAACACTCTGCTTGCAATCAATGTTCTGTTAGCTCGTAAAGCGTTCGTTGTTCTCCTAATGTTGTTTTCACGTTCAGTATGGAAATGAAACACTAATTCTTCCGATGAAATGGGAATTCCTCCATGGCGCCACCTGGTGCTCCAGATCCAAAGTTCACCGCCAGATGGCGTTCAGTCTTGAAAAATAAGAAAAAATACTCAGAGTTTGTATAAAAAGTTTTTCACAAACTTCAGTAGCTTAGAGGCAAAAAAAAAAAAAAAAAAAACAAGACGCGTTATGGAAGATTAGTTTTGTTTACAAATATGAGCTGAGGTCAACGAACATTATAAAGGTTGTTTACGTGAAACAAAAAAGAAATGATCAATTGTTTTGAATTTCGATGAATGGAGTTATTTGGTTTTTTGTTCCAAATGACTGAATTAGAAATTGAAAAATATTTGGTCAAATATTTTGAGTCCTACCGTCGATGATAAATCCTTGGAATATGAATTTTGAAATATTAGGGTATCTCTGAATCGGTGACGAGTTGAGAAAATTTTGGTTGAAAGGTATTGATTGATGTTCCATATGAAATCCGAGATATTCCGATGCGTGCACATGATGGTGTTCTGACCGAAGAAACTGACATATGCTGCAGGGGCAAACATGTCTTTCATAACCGTACACATACAAAATCATAGCTCTTACATCATAAAATTTGCATAAGATATAATCGTCGATTAAATAACAACTTTGTTTATTATTTTATACTCGCTTATCAACTATTGTTATTAACTTGACTATTATAATGATTAATTACTCACTGTTATTATAACCGAGTTTGATGAATTCAAACTTTTATCAATTTTAGACAAAGCGATTTAATTGTTTTCTCACAAACCGTATCAATAGGACGAATTAGAATTTAATTCACTCCTTGGTGTGGAAGTTCGATTTAGAAAATAAATTCTTAGAATTCGGTTGATGTTTTGGTTTCAAAGAATGATGAGAAAAGTAAAATGTCAACTTCAGACACTTGGGTTATGCTTTCAAATTCAAATCAAGAGATCAAAAATAATGAAAAAGCAAGATTCATGTGCACGACATGTTTTTGTTTGTAACAAATTCGTTATGTAGTATTTATCGCGCTTGCTGTATTGATTGCAGCAACGTCGCATGCTTAGGTGTTATAAAACTGACTGCAATCCTAATAGGGCTGTGATAGTGATAGATTTTATCGATAAGGATCTGATAATAGCTCTAATACAATTTCCACTTGGGCCTTTGCATCTGTGTGGAATACACGTTCAGACGAAAATAAACATTCCGAGGGATATACACCTGCATATATGGAGCAACATATGTTTGCATATATGACTCGAATTTCTATTTAAAATTTCACATCAAGCCATTTATGTTATATATGATATTATATATAACATGTAAGCTGCATGTACATTTTTCGTTTTGCCTTGGCCACTCGTTTGGCCGTGACTGCAATATGAATTGCCTTTTTTTACATAACCATAAACCATATCCGTTGTTACAAAGGAAGAACATATTTATCCAACCAACCACAGGACCTTAAATCTTTGCTTTTATAATGTATACCGTTGTATATGTCATTGGCTGTGGCTTTACTTTCTGGCCAACTTTTGTTTTTAATTTCAACCAGGTTTTCTTTAGATAAAATTAATAGCTCGAGATTGCAACAAAACGTCCAAAATGTTTATCCATATAAATTTCTATTTTCGTGATACTTTCCGTTGCGAGGCAAATCGAATTGGGAGAACGTAAAGTTATCATTTACCGTAAACGACAGAGAGACTTCTCGTTTCGAAACTATAAAATTGTAACAAAAATGGTGTTCGCGGCAAAAGGGGGCGTGGAGGGAGGAGAAGGGGATGTGTGCGAATACACAGGTAATGAAACAGTAAAGTTTGTCGCGATAGTATACCCGTCGCATTGATTTTTGTTGATATCCCGCAAGTATAAACAATTGTAATTCAAAGTCTGCTTTTCCAGCTGCACAATTGCGGTTGTGAGTACATCACGAGGGGTAAAAAAGAACGAGCCAGAGTTTATAACAAAAACATTTCAAACGAAAATAAAGCTTTACAGGGGCCGTTGAAAGTATTTTATTACCCCCCCCCCCGTAAAATTGAATTAATTTTATCGAACTTTTACAAGTTAAACAGTTTGCTTGCATTTTTAACTTGCTTTTGAAATTGGAATTACGGATTCGACGATCGGGATGTGAACAATCCTTTTATTTTCTCCAAATTCGTAAAAGTCGCACAATGAGATGTGAGAAATAAAACTCGACGGTGAGATTAAGGTGAGAAATTTTTTAAAACATTGACTAAGTTGAGACATTTAATTTATAAATTGTACAAAATGATATATATATATAAATATTCGTATCATGCATTTTTACAATAGTTTAAAATTGATATTGATAATAAGATATATTGAATTCGAATTCGCGAAACTTGTTCATACTTTGTCTAATTATTAATGGTAGCCAAAAATATTTGTGGTTTAATGTTAAATAAATTATGTCTTTCCAGAAAAAAAAATTTTTTGAATCTGCAAATATGCAAAAATAATTAGAAAAAAATAGTTTTGAGCAATTTGTTAGAGAGACATTAAAAACATAGAATAAAGAATTAGTCAAAATGTTGAAATTATTATGATTAATTATCATTTGGAAAATGTCATTTTTTATTGTACCGATGGTCCTTACATTGAGTTGATGATATTTTTTTGTTGAAAATTTTTAATAAGAAAACCGAGAGGAAGATCGAGGTAACCAGGTGACAGGAGAGAACTTGATATCACGCCATTTGCTGAGCATTACTCAAGTCATTATAAATCCGCGTAACGCGAAATAATAGCGCACTGGCTAAACTAAGAACTGCTGATCAGATTACTTTAACGATAATTTAGTTCGCCTTGGACGCGGCGCCCCGACTACCGACAAATCAGCGCATAAATACAAATATATTGTCAAGTTACGGCGCTCGCAAATAATCCGGCCGAGAAAAATAGCGAGGCGTGTCCCGCAGACTCTCTCTTCGAACGTTTTGTTGGCGAATAAGAAAAGTACATGAAAAAAGAGAAACGCGAGTTTCGCTTTCAAGAAAAGCGGAAAACCTTCCTCGTCCTTTTTCGGCGAGTATTATAATGCAGTCTTGAAAAATAAATGTACCTGTGTAATCTCGCGAGGATTTTTTCAATGGGGGATATATATATATAAATACATTTCATTTGATTTTTACGCCAAGACATATTTTTTGCAACCGCTTTTTGAACGAAAATATTTTTCATTCTATTACTCTTGAGGGGAGAAAATAAGAAACTGATTTCTATATGACGCGCTCAAAGCAAAAATGACACAAGTTTCATTCGATTAACACTGTAATTGTGTTGGTTTTTGCTCTCAGCGCGTCGTATGTAAGTAACTTTTCGCTAGTCGTTTCTTGGAATTTTTTGTCGGAATCTGATTTGTCGCGTTACAAAGGTCAATGTTTGAGAATTATCATAAGTGATGCTTGAATTTTTTTCGACGTCGAAAATTGCGCCTATAGCTCTGTTCCTCTTGAGCGTGCACTTACTTGAGAGCTGATCAAACTTTGACACTGATGTTTTTATACATAAAAAGGAAGAAACAACTTTTTATGAGATGTGACACCAAAACTTCCACTTGATCGAGTTTTACGTAGCCAATACTTCGGATGGGGTATTTGGAAATGAAGCGGCTCTGATGGCTGGGACGAACATTTTCGTTATGTATAAATTCATGGAGTGTGACTTCTGAAGATGGCATTTTCTGACAAAAATCTTGTTGCGCTCGTGTAATCTGATGTAAAATAAAGAAGGCACGCGCGATGTATTTTTTATTCACAAAATAATGCAACGACAACAATGAAGATAAAATTTGTACGAACAGAACGTCAGGGTCGTTCAATCACGTCATGTTGACTCTGTGTTTGTAACTTAAAATTCGTGCAGTTATACACAGAGACAGAAATGAGGCATATCATTATTCATTTCTAATTCAGATGACAGGTCCAAGAAAAATGTGCTACATCGAAATTCAGAAAACAGCGCTTGGACGGGAAATTGAAAACATTGTTTTTGTCGTTGCGACCGGGGGACATTGTCGGAGAGACTTTCCCATTAGTTCCGGTCTTTGCCTCTAATTTCGACTTATTAAAACCGAAAAAAACCTTCAACGTCTCACGATAATCAAAACTGATGATGACAAAATTTGAATGCGATTGAGATTGATTTTATCTATCACTTTTTTTTTTAAGACTGATCAATAATATATTTCAATCATTGCGATTGGCAAAAAAAAAGAAGAAAAAAAATTAAATTGAATAAAAAAAATTGATTTATAAAATGTTGTTATTTTATATTATATTTATGCTGCAAAGTAATAGGAAAAAACCGATAACCACAAGAGAAGCGATAACTTTTGAAATGATGAAAAACTGGCGCGCGTTATCCGAATGCGATAGTTAAATAAAATATAAATATAAAGCAACCGCAAAACCGACTAGATTTTTATTGCAATTAAAAATAATTAATTATTTTTTGCAATTACTACAAAGTAAACCAGATCGAGCGAGGAAATTTGTTACAAAGTTGATTCTTTTTAATTTACTTCTGTTTCTCCAACTAAGGATATAATTTTGTTAAGGGAGGGATATGAAAAATGTTACTGCAAAAAGTTTTGTATGAAACTTTTTTATGAAAAAAGCGCGCCGGACGGGTCAGAATAAAAGTTGGGGCGAAAACAAAGTGGAAACAAATGGGCCAAAATTGGTAAATTGCATGGGTTGATTATCGTCGAGGCAAACAGCCAGCAGAACACCTGCAGAATATCTTGGTGCATTTCCCGCGTGCATTAGCGAACATTTTCGGATGCTTATAAATAAAGCAGGGCTTCCTGCTGAAGCGTCGATGTTTGTACATAAAATCAAGCCCAGGTCCCGGAGGGGTTCTTGATTTTAATTTCGTCCATGTTTGTATTTTAAAAAGGTTGCCCTCTTTGTGCCCGTTTTAATCCGCGCGAATTTTGAAAACCATTTTTTATCCATTTCACTTTGATTGAAAATGATCGAATTATTTTTATTTTTCTCCAACCGCATTTCAACCGTTTTGATCACCGTTTGAATTAATTTTAATTTACAAACGTGTCAGAGGAAATTGACACGAGAGGTCGAAAACGATCGGGTATTTCCGGACGATGGCGCAATCGAAATAAATGTGCAACTTTGTCTGTCAACAATTGAATGGTCCAATTAATTTTTTCGTCCATTTCAAATATATTGTTTGACTGACGATTTTCAATTATATCCAACGGAATATATGTTCGTATGTGTTTTTGAATTTACAGGCCAATAAGCAGCTAATTAATTGAACCGAGAGCCTCGTAATTGTTTATCAAACAAACCGCCCGCTCTCGCTTTAAACGCAATTCTTGCGTCGTACTGAATTATGGTTTTTACGGGCAGACGATGCCGCGGTAATCGCATAAAGGAGGTCGGTGGAATAATAAAATTGTCAAGCCGCACCTTTTCGTTCATGTTTCGGTGTTCAGGGCGAAAAAAAAAGGCGGCGAGTCGGTGAAAAAAAATGTGCGAAAAACCGAATAAATAAAATAACATACGCAAATTGGCGAAAGCAAAGGGCATAATTGACTAAGGGAATAATTAAAAGATTGTAACTCGATTTTGTGAAAGTCGCGCTCGATTTCGCTTTGACGCAAAAACTAATTTTCACCTCTCGAAACGCGGAAACGTTGATTATTTTAGAGCGGAAATTCGTCGGCGGATCAGCGGAAATTGATGGCAGTAAGACGCCGAGTAATGATGGATCATACGCAAATATAATTTGAAGATAATTGTCCGCGCGGTTCATTTACAAGTAGCGGTCCCGATGGAAATCAGGACAATATGATTACCGACAGCCTTGTGGTTTGGATAGTGCCTCCAACTCATGTCGAGTTGCAACCGATTGCCCGGTCAATTGTGTTAGTGCATTAACGCCAGCTTCGCAATTAATATCGTTTTAACCTTACGCGTAATCGTTTCGGCTAATTTACATGCGTTCGAGAATCACAAACTTGTCAAACTAAAAATAACACCGGACAAAATATTTAGGCTTCATGAAAAAGAAAAAGCTACAATGAGAAACACATTACTTTGTTGATTCGAGTATTTTTTTAGTTCTTGCTTTTATAGTTAGTATCTAGTAGTAAGTATTAAAATTCCAGTTATCATAACTATATGTATATTCAGTTTGATTTTATTCGCTTTTTGATCAACTTAACATTTTTAGTCAAACTGACGAGTAATTAGTGTAATAATAAGTTGATACCAATTTTCGAAACTCTTGTTCAAATTTCTTACTGATTTAATATTAAGACTAATGCGATATCATTAATATCAGTGTGAAAGTAATTATATTTCTGTTCATCAAATCAAACGAATTGTAAAATATCATTTATCACCTAATTTTGACACAAATTCTAAACCCAAAATGTTTGAACAAAATAAATAAGAAAAATCCTATATGTTATCTAACCGTTAACTGATCACTTTGTTTTGTCAAAAATTTATAATTTAGTAACATTATAATGTTACTAAATTGGCATAAATCAGTTCGACCAGAGTTGATGAGAAAACAAACTCTCATTTTTCTGAGATAAAAAATACCAATTTTTCTTGGCGGTGTAATAAGGTAAAATGTTCTTCTCAAGTGGCTTTTAATTGTATTGTTAAATATTGTGCTCGAGAGTTGTTATTTTGTTGGAAAAATTGTGGAATTAATAAAAGTTACATAACGTATCTAAGCGGGGGGAGTAACAATTCTCGTTATATGACTGGTGAAGTTAACGAATTTGCTTCCGCGGAGTTCTTGTTACGGCGAAATAAGACCCGGGCTTATTACAGTTCCACGGTATTTTTGCCAAGTCGCGCGGCGTATTTATTTTGCTTCTTTTCTTTAATTTGTCTCGTGTAAGTTGCGAGTAAGAAAGTCGGAAGTTCGGAGTTACCCATCGCGCCGTCTCGTTTCGCTCACGAGGGCACGGTAATTAGAGGCTTTGAAATGGTATTCTAAAAAGCTTGAGAAAAGCTTGCGCGCTGATGAGAACGATCTTATTACTTCTTTTTTTTTCACAAAGTTTAAAAATTATGCAAAATGAAAAATCATCTTCCCGTGAGTTTTCGACGGGAAGTTTGTTTAAATTTGCTTTTTTTTATCATTCAGAACAGTCGATCAAATTTGTTCCATTTTTTTTTATTTTTCCAAGATTGGAATGATTTTGAAAAACAGTCGAAAGTGATTTTCTATTCACCGAGTTGGTATGTAGGTTATAAGGTACTTTTTCATCTGTCATATCGCATTATTTCCCAATCTCGAAGGAGCCCTTTCTCAGAAAATAAACATGTGCTTATAAATTTGCCGGCTTATTAGAGCAGGAAAATCGATCTCTCACTCATCATTTAAACGTTAAAGAATCCGTAGCGCATAAATATCACGAAATATCTGGTTGAAATCTTTTCAAGCAAAACTAGCAGCAGATGCAAAAACAAACGAAAAAAAGAGACTTTTCTAACTTTTTTTTCTGCTCGTTCATAATTCCGAGTTTGTACAATTTTTTGTTCATGTTTTGAATCGCAGTTACATGAATAATAAATGTGAGTTATGTTTGAAACAAACGTCGAACCCGTTACGAAGTTGTATTACATAAGTTACATTACTTTTTGTTATTATTATTATCATTATTATTGCTCTTTTGAAACACATTGTGCGATTGGATGCTTAATTAGGGAACGATGTATTTTGATCGTGTTGGAATATGTAATGCAAAGTTGGGTTCATTAAATCGGTCTCGAGGGCACACAAAAGAAAAGCCCAATTTTTTGCTAAGCCGAGTGCGAAAAAATGTTGCATAATTATCAGCCGAGCACGTGCCAGCGAGAAGTTTTTCCTCTCCCGGTTTATAATGTGGAACATAATTAGGCGAAATACATTGGCGTCACTTTGGTGTTGCAATTTCAAGATTTCATTTGTACCAAGTGACCGTCCGCCAGCTGCATTTTCTATTTTTTGCACCATTTCCATGGTGTAAAACAAAATACAGTTTTGATCTGAAATGAACAAGTTTTTTTTGTTTACCAAAATCGACTGACGTCTGTAAACATTTCGGGGGAGGGATGGATTTCAAATTAAAAAAAAAGACAAAAAAGTAAAAGAGCAATAAGTCGATGGCATTCATCGTTTCCCCCGAAAAAAACTGGAGACTGAAAAAAAATTGGATTACCGCGTGGATGCAATTCAATTTGTCGCGATGTGTCATACGGAGAAAGGCTTGTCACGAAGGCTCGTCCAGCAAAAGTTGATTTTCGTTTTATTATCCTGTCGGAACAATCGAGAAAGATTCATAGAGCTTGTAAATCGGTCACAAATTGTGCCCAAGATAGATCTCCTACCAATCAAAATAAATAGTGCCAAAATTGTATTTCTGAAACGAAAAAAAAATGAAGTTTCAAAAATGTGTGCAGCAAAATAGGCTGTCGAAGTTCGTTTTCTTTTTGTTTTCGTTTTGGTTTAAAAACATTGGCAAGGTGTACATTTGAAATTGCTGAGAAAATTAATGCACATATAATAGTATTTTAAAATTGGCTTTCACTTTGCTTCTCCACGAAATAATGCAGCCACTAATTATTCTAAAAACGCGAAACTTCAAAATCATGCAAAGTAAGGTGAGGAGTGTTTTAGTGCCACTTTAAAGGGAACGCTGGCAATTTCGCGCCATGCAAAAACAACGCGCCTACACTTTATTATGAAAATATCTGTTTGCTGCATTTTCGCGTACGTCACCTGAGTATGGCAAATCATTAAATTTGTAAACTCACGTGAAACGTTTTAACCCCAATCAACAAATTCTCGATACTATAATTTAATCGACTAAAAAGCACCAAAAAGATATTCATTTGAAATTATATTTTATTTTTCAGGGATTCCTTCACTCGCAGCCATCACGAACGATTTCAATCTACAAACGGTGAGTCCTTGCTCTCGAGCATATATTTTTATCCGCATTAACACCGATATTAGCATTTGTACTAGTATTTTTATTCTTCTGATGAACTTTTATATTGATTCTCCTAGGTGGATTTTAATATTTTATTCCATATTAACATTTCCAATTCATTAAACAGATTGGTCGAATCTTCATGATAAATTGTTATTTAATTCCGACAGTTAAAAGAAATTCGAAACCAACAAAATGTTGAATTTTATTGAATTTCTATTTTTATATATGTTTCTATAATTTCGATGTTTTTTTTCACTCGTCGGTTTTTCATTGACAACTTTCTTTTATTTGATTTTATTTGACAAAGAAAAAATGAATTTTCGAACTGGATGCTTGTTCCATTAGTGGGGTTGTTTCGTTTGATTTGAAGTTGGAATAATTGGTTTAATCAAGTTTACTGCCGCTGGATTAATTATCTTTAAATGCGAAATAATTGTAGGTATAGAGGAACCAAGACGTGATAAGTAATTGATACTGCGAGAACAGTGATCGATTATTAATTGGCCGTTGATGCAACGGTGCTTGATTAGTGATGAGAAACTCTGCGCTGGCTTACAGTTAACCTTGTATACAATTCATTATTTTCGTACTAACACACTTTGGCGAGCATTAATTAAAAGCGATCCCGTAATTAGGACGTATCACGTTGCACCGTGCAAGAAAACTCTCCTTCAACACACGTGCACGCCGCGATGAATGCGAAATTACAATTTTACATGTAGACGCCGTTTATGAACATCCGTTTGTTTAGTTCATATGTTGTGCTTAAACGCAAACCAACTCCAAAACTCGATCACACGAAAATCCAGAATAACGTTTCTTTGCCTTGTTCCCTGGCAATTTATGGCCCAGTAATTCAACTGAAAAATAAAAGTACCAGTGTAAAAAAAAAGAGAATTAAACAAATTTCATCGCTGGAAATAAAAAAACTAAATCACAATTCTTGTTTGTCACAGAGATGAAAAAAAATTTGGGTTAATGCGTGCCAGCACCGAGCTCCAAACTCCGCGCTGTAACTTTTCAATTAATTTTTTTGCAATTGTTTTAATGCTCGCGGATTCTCCGCAGGAGTGTTATATAAATATGACTGTTCTTTTAACTAAAAAAGCAGAAATAGTTAAATACAGGGGAAAAAAAAAACTCGCCAACGATCGATGTCACACGTGCCTCTTGAGTGCGCTTTATCCCGCGCAATTTATCGGTGTGTTTTTGATTTCTGACAGGAGGGAAAAACATACCGGGTAGCTCTTTTCCCACTTGTTTGCGCTCAAATAAACACTAACCACATCATTTACGCTGCTACGATGCGCCTTTATTGGTGCTTCGTTAACGTGCTCTCCTTTTTTTCATCCCAAAAACATTTTGATATCTCTCTTGAAAATTTGATCTACTAAAATCTGTATTTTTCGTGGCGAACACCAAGAGTCTGAAAATAAAATTGAAATAAAATTCATTCAAATTCGAGATTAACAAAATTAATTCAATTAGGAAGTGACTATTCTTTCCACCGCATCGTACAGCAAGGTACTATAGATTCTTTTTCTCTTTTTTTTTTTCAAGTATACCCTCTACTTGTATTTCTACCCGCGGTCATACACAAAAAAACTCTTCCCGTGGCGTACCAGATAATTAATAAGAAGCATTTAAATAAAAATACGGGATAAATATAATAAAGTATATGAGAGTTAATTGGAAGCATAAACACCGAAGGAAAGTTTTTGATAAAAGTTCTCACCCACAGAAATAATTTTGAGGTTAAATTAGGCAATCAAGAAACTTGAGAAGCGTGTTGGAGCTTTTTTCTTTTGCTGAGTTGTTTCGACATCTGCCCAATTGGTTGTACTGTGCGAATTCGAACTGGCGCCACCTGGCGATACGAAAGATAATATGGTAGTTTAATTTTTTGCCCTATGATGGCTATTTTTTCTTTTGCCGAGACAATGATTTTTTTCCCTCTGATAATTGTAAGTTAATTAAAAGGGTAATAATGGGATGGGTTTATGCAAATGTCACGAAACTTTACGGACCGGGCGTTCTTTCTGTCAGAGAAATGAAAAATGTATCCGTTTAATTGTTTCTTTTCGAAGCGTCGGCTTCACATATTCATGCTTTCCAATTAACTCGTTTCACCCTAATGAAAGTCTGACGACGCCAAGTGGATCTTGACTTGAAAATGAGATGAGCGGCACTTTTCAGCATGAAAACTTTGACTCGCATTATTGACTTTGGTTTATCATTTAATGGGCACGTCGATATTGTTAGCCGACGGCTTAATGAATCGTCGCTTTGGTTGTCCGATTGTTGTCAGTTGTGAGGCCGTTTCGGCGCCTTTTTTTTCCGTGCAAAATGGGTTATCGCGATGCCCGACGCGCTTTCTTTCTTTCCTCTTCCTGAATGAAATCGAATCTCGACAATAAACAGATCGAACCGCTTGTTTTTCAACGAATTTCGCACGCCACATAAAATTAAACGGCAAAATTATAACGAACGAGAGAAAGAGAGAGAGGCGAAATAAAAATACAACATTGGCAATTTTGCAAATACCTTTTTATTGACATGTGCACCGGGTATCCGAGTCGCAGAACGTGTTGAAATATGAAACTCAGTATTAGTGTAATATTGCTCTGCTTCGCGGATTTCTGGCATTCACAATTTCATATTCCTTGCCCCCCTTTTTTTTGCTGCTCCCGTATATCCTGCCTACTCGTTTTTTTATATATATTCAATCGCATCGACGTTTTCAATAATTTATACCGAGAGTATCGGTTTTCTTCGCTCCCCAGCTCTGTTATTTAAACTTCACGTGTCTCATGGGATAATATTCGACAAATACGTTGCTCGTCACATTGATAGGACGCAATAACCATCCTCAAATTCAACAATTTTTTTTTTGTTAAAATAAAATAACCTATATTTTGATGCATCGCTTCTATCAATAATTTCCTAAAATCAAATAATTCATAACAATGATAAATATCCAAATACAAACAAAAACATATTTTCAGCTTATATTTTAAATAATTGTTAAATATTTATATGAAATCTAAACTTTTATATTTTGTATATAAACCGTTTATATTTTGAATATGAAGAAAACGATTCTTATATAAATTGAATATAAATTAATTATATAATATATATATAAAATGTGTTACAAAAAAAAAACAGATAACGAACAAAAATATATTCTAAAAATATAAAAAGATATATATTTTTTATAAATTTCATTGTATAAATTCATAAAATATACAATGCAATATTTTATATAAAAAATTATAAAAAGCGGCAATGAGTCGTATAAAATAAAATATATTTTCATTCGTGTGGGTTACATTGTTAAGAAATAGAATTAAAAACAATGATATTTTACCTCTGTGAAAAAAAATTCGCTGTGTGATTGTGTTTTGAAAAGAGTTTTGTTACAAAATTTTTGTACAAAATCCTGTTTAGCCGGTGCAATAGTTGGCGTTGTCAATTTTGTCGCGCGTCTCCGGAGAAGCGTATACGTAAACTGCATCGATTGTTCAAAGCTGCAACGTCGATCAAAAGCCCCTGAAACAATTCATTTCGTGTATCGTGAGAGTGCTTTTTGATGCGCCGTCGCGCGGAACTCAATTTACGTAAATAAATCGCACGGGGCACACTTGGCTGCTATTGCATAAAACCTCGTTGATTTAAACTTACACAAAGCCCCACTTGATTCGAATACGCGTGGCGCGCGCAAAAATACAAATCGCGCGAACAAAGCCGCAGCCGGTGAAAAGATTAACAAGTGTTAAGCGCCGGGGAAACAAAAGTCGCAACAAAGAGAAAGGCCAAAGGGCGAAGTACAATTTGCGAAGAAAAGAAAGGTGATTTTTATTGAGGCAGGCAATTTTTTTCGATTTGACATCTACCGAGTTTGTATCCCGTTTTTCCTTTGTTTCTCAACAAGTACCTTTCACACACTCTCCTTTTTTTCGCGATTGATATTCAGTGTTGCTATTTATTCGACTCTCACTCCTATTCAAATTTTTTTCGCATACAATTTAATCTATGTATTTACAAAATTTTATTTCAATTCAAAAAGTTGATACCAGGAATTCGATTCAAAGATAGAGCTATATGTATATATGTTTTGATGTAAAAAATTTCGATCAGATAAAATGAAGGATGTGGAAAACATTCGCACAAAGTATACAGCATTGGAAAGTCAAACATCAATTTTTTTTCATCGGACAATAGTTAAACGCCGGGCACACAGTTTGGCAATCAGACTCGTTTGACCTCTTTTCAGTTGGAAGGCTAGGGGTTAAAACGTCGCGGCATCCGCAGCCTCGGCTCTTTTTTCCTTGCTTTATTTCCGCCCCTTCGTTTTGTTCCCTCGTGTGCTTCCGACTGACGTATTAGATTTTCGCTTTAGCCGCTGAGTGCTGAGTACAATTGTCTTCGTAACTTTTCTCGTTTCACCTGAGTTCGGATATCACATGGCGTTTTAAGTGCTCCTAACCGTGGTATTAAGTTTTAATATCTTGTATTCATTTAATTTATTTCCCACGCTTGCCAGAGGGGGAAATGAAAAATTAGAGGGCTCTCGCAATCCCTCGTCATCATTATGATCGGAAAATTTATTTTTTAGAACCAAAGAGGAAAACATAAAAATTGAGGGCTGGCCTATATTTACCCGAAAAGCTTTTTGATACGATTACATTGAAAACATTACGTTTATCACCATCGAAAGATTACGCGAGTGGCAATGAGTTTTTGTTGGCGGGCCATCGTCGGAGATACCTTATCTTGTTTTGGTTATGAATATCGAATGCACTTTCAAGTTAAGTGATAAATGAGTCAAGAATGACGGTGTAAATTGACAGACACTTTGCTGTCGTGCAATGATAATATAAGATTTAATGCTCTTTTGATGACGAGTTGTGGGTACCTTCATCTCGAGATAAAACGCCCTAAAGATCATTTTTACAAGGGATCATAAAACAATGGTAGAAAAAAAATTTTTTTTTGAAGCCAGTTGAAAAAAATGACATCAAAAGGATAGTAATAAAAATTTCAAAGGGGGGGGGGATTGAGAGGAGTGTAAAATCAGATAGGAGCGAGCGTCTAGAAAGTAAATTCATGAGAATCAAATAGGAAAGATCGTTGGCAGCCCTGTGTCTTCAGTTTAGGTGTTCCCTTTTCATCACGAGCGTGTGGATTCAGGTCAGCCGGTCGTTGCTTTTGCGACCACTCGGCGTCGCGAAACCTTGCCACTCCTCCCCTCGGCCTGGCCTTTGCTACTTCCTCTCGACGCGCAAGGAGAGAACGAAATTCGCAATAGACTCACGATCATCCGCCCGGCAAGTGGAACAATTTTGGTCGAAACGCCGCCCGTGGCTGGAACACACAAAAAGACATTTATAAACATTCAGAACGGCGAAAATCCGTCGGATCAACGTTCAACAATCGCCGGAATTCGTCGGATCCGGCCGAAATTTATGGCCATGCGCGCAATCATATATTAACGCGTATGAGTTATGCAGTCATAAATAAAACGGCGCATAAATAAAGCGAACGAATTGCTCAGCGCCGCTCGGAATTAGATTCTTATTTCACGAGATGTTGACGTTGAGACTTCGGTGCGATCTTTTATTAATGGCCCCGAGCGGCCGCTTCGATACACGCTTTTATGGCTTGTTTCGGAGACGCTCAAGGGTCTCACGATGCGCCCGATATGCTTTTTTTATAAAAATTCAACGGATTCATCATCGACAGATTTTTTTTTTCCATTTCCAACGAAACGACTTTTTCTACCGAGGAAATATCCTTTAACATAAACTTATAAAAACGGTTTTTATTAAACTCGTAAAAAGTGAAATCAAAATTGTAAAAATAGTCGTATTTCGCAAAAACTACGTTACTTTTTTTCGTCGACTGTTAAAAGTACGTATTATTTTTGGCGAAGGAAAATTTAACGTTGGGACGATGTTTTTGATGTGAATTTCTTTGAGATGTATGAAAATGTTGAATTTGTCCTAAAGGGATGATTCTTGATAACAAAATAGTTTATGTTTCTTTCAGTTATAACGCGTTTGCGTGTATTATGTGATGCATATTTTATCCGCATAGAGCCGTGGATGTTGCTGCGCGTATAAATTTTTACTACAAACTGGATGGGAGACCTGCGACTCTCCATTTTGCCGATGCTTTTTGAGCTAATAATGCTGCTTTTTTCAAAATGCATATCTGAACAAATATTTATGAAGACTATGTTTTCAAAACTAACGATGAAAGATGTTCAGACAAGTCCAAACAGGCGCGACGGAAAAAAAATATAATAAATTTAGTTTTTTTTCTGCGTGAAATTTATAACACTCGTAAATTCTATTCTGATTTTTCTTTATGAACAACTTTTTTTTCTGTTTTGTTTTTATTTAATTTTTTCTAATTAAATTTAATGAATCAGTGCAACTTTCATTTTATTATTTTTTTCCACGTCCTAAATCCTGTTCATATTTTCGTCATCCCAGATTTGAACACCGAATTGTTCACTGAGAAATGCAGCACGTCCGCATTGCATTTACATTATTTTCAATCACACCGCTTGTACAACTTAGAAATGTTCTTTTCAATAAATGTAAATTTCTTAAAACCATTCCAGGATCGCGCGCCTGTCTCGAGCTTCGAACGTACTCGGGTGTCACTTCATGCGTCCTTCTTTTCGAAAAAAAAAAAAAAAAAAAATCTTGCATTTGGTTCTCAAATGAATCCAATCTCTGTCACCTTGCTATTTAGGATCCAAGTCTCGGGCAATTGCTATTTTTTCAATAAATAATTTGATTTGTCTTACTTTTACATTTTCCAATTTTTTTTTCTTCGTTGCCAGAGAAATTTGAGTATTCCCTCTATCCCAATTTGAATAGTCGATTTGTTTCACTTTCAAACAGGATTCAATTTTTCGAATGCGAACGCTGCAGCGTGGTTGGTGCAATTCTGGTTGGCTGGAATAATTAAACTCTTTGATTAAAATGAGCTAGGTTGAAGCAAATGCCAATATATTCGCACGGCAAACTATATTTCAATTGTGCTTGGATTCCATTTTACGATCCATGGCATCTGTTCTACCTCCTTGTTATAAATAGAAACAATATCGATAAACAATAGCTAAATAATGTCTGCAATATGTATTACCACGTCAAAAATCAACACGTAAAGTTCAATGCACAAGTCAAAAGTTAACTGTTTTTCAAGTAACATTTGAAGATACAATTTTTATGTTTTATGATGTTTCCCACAGGGGCAAAGATATACGCGTAAATATATTTTAATTTTACATTTTTCATATGAATATAGTACATTTTCTTTTGATAACATTGGTATTTATTGTATATTTTATTTATAATTTATAAATGACTTTTATGCAAGATATAAAGAGATATATTTTAAATATCAAAAATATATGTAAACTATAATTTGAAACACTTTTTTGTTCGTGTGGGTTGGTTTTACTTGGGATAAATTTAGAAGTTGAATTGATTAAAAAAACGTCGCAAACACTTTGAGTCTCATAATTTCGTGTGCAAAAATGTGTATGGAGGATTCACCGACAAGTCTTGCGCCAAATTGGTTTGACTTCCGGACGCCATTCATCAGCGCGACACAGTTCGAACCAAAAGACATCTGTATTCGGGCCGCGCGACTTGGGATGCTCGGTCCCCCAAGTCCAGCTTCCGTCAACTCCATCGGCTCAAAATTGTCCGACGCAGTCCCTCATCCCATAGCCGCAAGATCTGCCATAATTCATCTTCTTCTCATTCTACTCCAATTTCTGCGAAATTTGTCTCTGAATTCTCCGTTCTCGTGCTGTAGCAATTTTTTCAAATCATGTTAAATAACTTGAAAAAATGAAAAGAAAAAGAAAATTCATTTTATTTTCAGATAAACGAGGTTTGTTTTGATTTTTGAGGTTATTTGAAATCAGAGATGTACTGTCATTTACCGTCCATCCATTTTCAGATGTCCGATGGGAAACAAGAGATCGCGCGGAACTTGAGAGAGAACTTGACCTAAATAGAAAGGTATCCCTTGAGGAAATTGATGGTAATGGGTTTGTTGCATGAGAAAAAATCGTTTGATGAAAACTCGTCGAATGTTTGGCAAATGGGTGCTTGCCTAAGAATACCATCCTTCTTCCTATTTCGTACCTTTCACAATCGTTTTTTATCTCTAAAAAAATTCTCTATTAAAAAATGTATACCTTTCTATTCGTTCTTTAATATACTGAGAAAACAATGGAACCTTTACTTTGATATTGGCTATAACTTCATGAAGCGAAAAAGGTGTGGCGGCGCTTATATCGCTTCTCATTTTCCATCGTTAATCACCACCGCTAATTATTGAAAAGTGATTCTAGTCCTATTTCATAAATAATATATTTTATTTTTAATTTAAAGAGAAAAATTCAATTCAAAGTGATGAAAAATATCAAATTTTCAATGTTTTGAATTTGATATCAACAGCATTTGGAAATCAGAAATGGTGATACTAGTGTCACCACACTTTTTATACTGCATGAAGTTAACCGAGGTAGAAGTGAAGGTTCTTGACTGAAGCTTTCTGAACTTCAATTTGGATTAGAACAGGTTAGACCTTGGTGGTCTAGAATCGCTTTGAAATCCAGAAGCTTTGACGTTTATGTCAAATTCAGATCATTCATCCTAATGTATTTTGATTTAAATACAATTTATTCAGAATAAAATGTATCATATATTTTATTTTTTAGTTAATTTCTCTTGATTTGATACATATTTTTTTCATAAACAAAAAATTTAAACTGCAATTATTAGTTCACTGGTATAAATTAAAATATATTCCGTTGGTATAAATGACCTGAATTCGACGTAGCGTTTAAATTTCAAAAGTATACTAGCACCACCATACCACTTGCACATCTGATTCTTCTAGAATCAGCTGGACTGTCAGAATGAAGAAAACTCTCTTATCTGGTTAGGAAGGTATTTAAAAAACATTTATCAATGTGAGAAATGTTTTGACGTGAAAAAGAAACAAAAAACCAGGGAGATCTACACAGACAAAAATATATTTCAAATTATATTTTACGTTTACTTACAAAGAAATTATATAAATAAGATATTTAATAAATGTAATCGAAAAGATATATCTTATTTATATGAAAAATATAAACTGAAATTATATTTTCATGTATATTTCTGTCCCTGTGGGAAATGATCGATTTTTATAAGGTCAGCATGATGATTTTGATAATGACATTAAAAAATCAGTAGGCAGTGATTACAGATCCTATTTAGGTTTAATGAAACATTATTCTTTCAACAAGCTGTCGGCAGCGTTTGATCGAATTTGATCGCGCATTGTTTAATTTTGGTTTGACGCTTTCAACGGTGCAATTTTTAATTCTCATTGAAATACCCAAATCAATGTCTGCGAAGGGAAATGGCTGTAATTATGAAAAACCAAACGAAAATGCGGCGCGGCCCCGAAAATTCGATAAAACTGCTCTCGACGCGAGGCGTAAACTCAATTCAGAATAACGAGGATAATTATTTTCGATACACAATTCAGATTAAGCGATTATGCAGATTACGCTCTTTTGTCGATTTTATTCTAATAGAAAATTCAATTTATAGCAGATTCTCAGAGATGGTTCGATGAATTTCAATTATCCTTGAATTTTCGAATATCAATTTCAAAAACTTTTCAATCAAATTTATTCACTTTTTCATTTTCCATTCGTAAGTTATTTTTTGTACCTCTGAATTTTGCAAAATCATCTCTTTTTGACAAATCTCTGTTTGTCAGTTAGAGTGACTATCGTATTTCCAGTATTGGTACATTGTCCGTGAAAGATGATACTATAATTGCTGAATAAACTCCACTCGAACTTGTATCTTGATAAAGTTGTAAAAGCGAGGGCAAACTTCTTTAAACGAAGGGAAGCAAAAAGCCAAACAAAACATATGGAAGCCAAATAAAAATGACAGAATAAAATGGCCATGTGAATTTTAATGTCGATTTTATTTTTATTCGGCTAAGTTTTGTTGATTTTGCGATCGGAATAACTCGGATAAAAAAATTCGCAGCTAGAGCGTTATAGAGCGACTGGCGTAGAGGATGGCATCAAATATGTAACGATTTTAGAGCAAAAGCATCGGACATTTGCATAACGGCGTTACATTAGTAGCGCAAATATGTAAATCGAGCGTATTGTTTAACATGTCGTTACACATTTACGATCCATTCATTTACAGAGTCTTTGTTGAGCTTTATTCACTGTTTTAGAACAAAGTGATACTGTTTGTCGTTCTCGACTGAATTATTGAAAATAATTGCGTAACGTTGTCGTTGAAGTAGAAAAAAATAAATATGAAAAAAGAAGAGAAAAATATTCTGATATCATCCCCCTGCGCCTTAATTGAATTTTCGTAAAAGGTTTCAGTTTTACAAAGTGGATTATCACGCGACAATTTAAAACAGCCAATTTTTAAGTGCAAAGTTGAAGTGAGATGAGCTAATATAATTGAACTAACAACGTTGTAACAATTAATTGTCAAGTTTTTTTCGACACCTAACTACTTTGCAACAATATTACACAATTTCACATTGAAATATATATTATTATTTTCGGTTGAACTTTTGTACCCCTCGGGCGCACCGTGAGAATCTACCTCTGAAGCAGTTTCTAATCTTGGCTCTTTTTTTAACTCGATTTCCATCCGGCCTTTTTATAATTTGTCTTTTCGTTTCAAAACTCACAAACACACTGTTCTACAGCTTCTTTACTCGTCGAAAATAGTATTTCAAACGTACTGTCTAAATCTGAATAAGTGAAATGTCGTCCACTCAAAACAAAAAGTGAAATTTTCATTGTGATGAAATTTCACTCAAAATGAGATAAAATTTTGGCTTTTTGCAATAAGTGGACGACTATTCAATTATTGTACGTGTATTTTCACTTAATCAGATTTATAACAACTACCATTCAAAGAATTATAATAATTTTCTACCTTTCATCTTTCTCATTCAAGTCTCTATTTCAGGTATTGTAAAAGTTTGGATTCTCCTTATGTTTTATATAATACCGTATCCATATAAAAAAAGATCAATCTTTTCTAGGACAACTTTTTGTTTTCTAAAACATCTGAACAAATTCTCTTGAGATTATTCCCCCAAGTTGGTTACTCTAGTTTTGTTGACTCACGAAAGTATTTTATTATTTTTTGTTATATTTTATTCAAGTTATTAAATTTTGTTGATATGATATTGCAGTTATTGACTTTGATTATTAGTATAGATTGATCTTATTGCATCAAACAATTTTCAATATTGGATGATGATGTGAAATTAATTGATTAAATTCGTCGCCAAACTGGACTCCATCATTTTCAAACAATTAGTGAAATTTTGTTAAAAGCGCCGTCTCAAAGGCTAATTAGTTTAAATGGATCTGTCGCAGGGAAATGTAGAGACATTTGTTTATCGCGGGTAAAAAGCCCGCCGCAATCGCGTGCCTTTGACTCTTCTTAACGACTCGTGAAATCGGCCGGGAAAATAGAGAAATCAGTTGGGCAAAACAGAGCGTCGAACATCGCGGTGGCTTTAATTGTCGACGCGATTACGACAGTTTTTGGGCGTCAGAGAGCAGCCCGCCATAGTCATTAGCCCTTTCTTTAGGTTCGGACCTCTTGTTTCAGTATCGTCAATCTCTCCTATTCACAAAAAAAAGTTCCTTCCTCCGGTTTTTTCTCTCGTTCCTCTCTCTTTTTCTTTTTTCCTACAGGAGTTAATCTCATTACAAAATAAAGTTCGATTTTTTATTAAAGCCCAGAAGTAGTTTTAGGTTAAACGAAATGAAAAAAAAAGGGAATAAAAAGTAGTACCCGAGTTTTGTGTGCTTTTTTTGTTTATCGGAGATTCATCGTTGTTCACAAGGACGAAAAATCTTGTACCCGGGTGAAAAAAAATGTCCCGATTTACATACGTACAAAACAGCTCGACGGTTACTCGTGCAATCCACGCGATGGAAACACGTAGTCTGGAGCAGCATTTTTCTCCGTCCCGTCTCTCGTAATGGAAGGGATGGAAACAAAGACTAAACAAATTTTTTTTACAAAATGCCTTCATTACGACGGCGTTTACGTTACACTTGTCTCGAGAGAGGCAGGCAGATAGCGAGTGAGGAAAACGCGATGATACGAAGATGAAAATTGAATCAAATTGTGGTAGATTGAAAAAGGAAATTCAACGAGATTTTGTTGCATTTTGTAGTTGTCTTTTTTTTCTCTCAATGAAAGGGATGGGACAGGACAATCGATATTCATTCTGATCAGTGGTTCGGTTACTCGTTGCATGACAAGCTTCAAGATTTTTAAGGTTTCGTTCATGATCATGCAATACTGAAGTGAAGACGTATCAAACATAAACTTGAAACTGAATTGTTTGCATATTTATATAGCCCCGTTTTTTTTAACCTGTTGAATTAATTGAACAAGATGATTAAAATCATTTGATTGTAAAATCAACCCAAATCAGTTTGTTTGTTTGTTTGAATTCAATTAGTAACAACAAAATGTTTATTGAATTTTTCAAATTTAATGTCATAAGTGGAAAAAGTTGTTTCTCTTTAAAGAAATGAAAAATAATAATGTGTATGTACATAAATGGAAAGTTAAAAAAAAGATTAAAATCATTTGATTGCAAAATCAACTCAAATCAGTTTGTTTGTTTGAATTAAATTAGTAACAGCAAAATGTTTATCGAATGTTTCAAATTGAATGTCATGAGTGGAAAAAGTTGTTTTTTTTTTAAGAAATGAAAAATAATAATGTATATATACCCGGGCAAAAAAGTCCAGGTTTGACCAGACCTTTAATTATGGACCTTTAAATAATTTAAACTATTTGATTGTAAAAATTTAATTAGCCACATCAAATATTTAAATGAAATTTCACAATGTAAAAAAAAAAAAATAGTAATGTAAAGATGAATGAAAAGTTTTATGAAAATTGTGTGACCACTTGTAGGTTTTGGAATTTCACTTGAGTTTGCACCTTTTAATCAAATTGCCGAGAATTTGTCGTATGGAATTGAGACAACAGCATTATTATTCGAAAATCAGCGACAGCAAAAAAGCACGAGTTGAAACAGACATAGCGAGTATAAATAGTACGTAATATTGCGACACAAGCAGGTACACGTCGCACAATTCTGTTCTTTCGGGTGAACAGACGAATAAGTGTAGCCGCCGGCGTGCCAGTAAATAATTGGAGGGGAACCAGGGGTGGACCTCACTGCCTGGCAGCCGTCCGGTCGGCGACTAATTCGGCCGGCGTTTGCACGTATGCTCTCCTCAGCGCGGCATAAATACGCCGCGAAAAATGATGTCAGCCGAATTTCGTTCAAAGAAACTGCGCTCAGGGAAAAAGTTGGAAACACGTTTGGCACGAGACGTTTGTCGTGTTTTATAATCCCTTTTTCTTGAGACCGCGAAGTTATATCAAAATTTGTCATGCCTTTTTTTGTGCCTCCCTATGCACACACATTTTTATGCGAACCAACTTTTGTATCAAATTTTTAATCAAAAAGACCCGAAAGGATTTATTGTTGCTCTCATATCGCACACAATTTTTGTCACACTTTTTGCTCGTCTCCATTCTTATTTTGTGTGTGTTCGCCAGAAGAAAAATATTTGTCTGTTTCACGCACTGCGGACTTGCAGAGAACTACCTCGAATCATACGGAATTTTATATCTGTTGTATTTTTTTTGTCGCGTGGCGGGAGCATACTTTCGAGTTATGCATGCAACGATTTTGATTGTACGATGTTTTCGTCAGGCTGAAGAAAAGCATAGTCGCAATCGGGCGATGGCAAATTATTGCTGCCGCAATGACGACGGGACAAAGGAATGTGAGAATGTGACTGTTGCCGATGAAAGAACAAGTTGAGCCCTCGCGTGAAGCAAAGCTGATAGTTAATTACCAAAAGTAGGCTTTATTGTTCGAAGGAAAAGCACTACTTTGAGTTTTGTATTATGAACTGCGTAGTAATAAATGGGCCATAATAAATAATAACAGATACTTTAATTAATTAATTCAAAATCGCTAATCGAATAAATAATCTGCAACTTACAGCATTAATTCTCGCTCATAATTGATTACGGAATTAATAACTATAATGAAGGTAGTTTGTTGCGCCAAGAGTTGTGCAACTGATTAATAAAATATGATATTGATTGAATAAAATATAAATAACATAGTCCCGATCTAGATTTCGGGGTGCTGACTCAGCATCCTGATAACCTCAATCATAAGAACAGTACCGCTCGGTCATATTACGAATGTCTAAATAATATACAATTTTCACGTTTTTCTCCACTAAAATGTACAATCGGAATTTGCAGTGTCATCTTTTTTACTATCAATTTTTTTTAATTAATTTATATTTCAATTTTTCATCGAAATTATAATTGAGCAAATATTTATTTATTTACTTTATTTATTTATTTATTTATTCAGTTGTAGCAGCAGTTGTACACATAAAGCTAAATTTTGGTTTACAAAAACGATCAATCTCAGTGTTTATTCAAACATTATCCCACTAAATATATCAAAGTTGATGAAATGAAAATGTTCAAAATCCGAAAATTATTTCAATACTCGATTAATTAGCTTTTGTTATGACTCGCAGCAGGTATAAAATAATCTAAGTCCACGATTTGAAAATAAGACTGTTTATTAAAACGAGTAAAGAGACAAGTTATAAGTCGAACTGTTACTTAGTGAATTGATTGATGGTACAATTAATAATGTGATTTGTATGAAGGTGAAGTTAATAATGACCGTCCTCGGTCGCGCACTTAGGTTCGTCACCTCTGAAAATGCATATGTGGGGGTTGTCCCCACTTAATTAGGGCACCTGGAGATGG